>VXAY01002306.1:536602-573014 GCA_013399855.1 Oxyruncus cristatus
TCGGCAAGGAGCGGAGCACACCCTTCCCTGCTCCCCCCGAGGGGGGAATCGCCCCCGAAGGAACCACCCCGGTTCATTCGTGAGAGGTGCGGCTGCGGGAGCGCCTTCACCACCCCCCCCCCCCCCCNNCCCCGTCGTCATCCTTCTCGGCGTGAGAATCAACCCTCATTAACTATTTAGTCTTAGTAATAATTCATGTGCTGTATGAATAAACAAAAAGAAGTTCTGCGATATAATACAGAAACCTGCACCCTTTGGCTTCTTGCGTGTCCTTGCTCTACTCAAGTAGTTAACTGCTTTTTCATGCCTCTAAAGTGTAAAGGGGAAGTAAAGTATTTAATGGTACTTGTGAGCCATATGAGAACCTGCTCTGACGGCTGTTTTAAAACCTGTTTTCAAATATTTCTTCCCTCCAGCCCTTTAATTTGGCTCGATCCTTGTCAGGAAACTGACCACCACATGCTTCTGTTCTCTGCAATGACTCTTCCCTGTAGAACACCTGATTTCGATTTGAAGGAGAAATTATCGGCCCTGATGACGTTCCCACCCTACTGCACAGGAGCAGAATGAGATTTCCAGCTGATCTAGCTTTGCTACAGTTCAAAACAAGTCATTTCAGCTGTGAAGCCCGAGGATCGTCCTCTCTGCTGCTTCCCCTCATTGTGGTTTGGTTCTGCACCACAGCAGTTCCAGCCATCTTAAATGCAAAATAATAAATTGCATTTGGATAAAGTTAGGATGACACCATACAAATCATGCCCATCTTAAGGGGACAGTTGCATTCACACACGTTTACTTTGGCAAGAGCAAAGAGTCTGACTTGGCTGCCTAATTACTCAATTAGTAGGATCTCAGGAAACAGCTGTTCCTGGCTGCAAGCAAGGTGATGCACTCCAGGAAATCTCCGGGGTGGTCATTCCAAAAGCACCTCAGTAATTTATCTCCAGTGTATCAAAACAACTTTTTTTTTTTTTTCTCCAATGTAACTTTTTAACTTTTTTCCTTTAATGAGGGTGCCCCCTGCTCTTAGCCCCACTCTTAGGGTGTGGGGAGAGGTACGCACAAGGTATACAAGTATATGTCTGTGTACATGGATATGCTACATAACCATAGCAACAAGAAAAAGAGGCAATGGTACATCAGCACGTGAAGACACACCTCTCTGATTCCACCCTGATAACATCAGTGTTCTGCATAGCATGTACTCTCTTATTTGAGATTTCTCTTTGTGAAACAGGTCTGTATATCTAATTCCTGTTAGCTTAGATCTGTTTGTGCTTATCTAGTAGCAAAACCACTGTCTATCTACACAGCAAATTGAATGTAATTCAAGCCAAGTTTTCTATTTTCCATTTGGTGCAGAGTCTAAAATGGATATATAATTTAAACTCATCATAGCTAGATTCTCAAATGGACCTGATTAATCTAAATCTGTATTAAATGCTATTTAAAAAAAAAAACACCAAAACTGCTGCGTGTACATAGAAAAATTTGCACCGTGTTAACAGCTTTAAAGCACAGCTTCAAACACATCTTGAACAATCTTGTGGATACAGAATGCCCTAACCATTACTGATTTGATCTTCTGTTCACCAGAAGCCTTCAAAAGCCAACAGGTATTGCAGAAAATAACACAAACAGCTTAGTAGGAACTGCTCTGGAAAGAGCTGGTACCACAGATGTGGCTCTTCCTATAGTCCAGCTCAGTGCCCAAAGGCTCACACATTCAGAGAGCATGAGTAATCTTACAAACATTTTGAACTGATCAGGGCAAATGGATGGGAAAAAAAAAAAAAAATCCCATTCTTGCAACACTGCTCTTGCACCTCCTCTAATGGCAACAAATCCTCTTCATTTATCACCAGAAAATCTGACCTTCTGATATGATCTTGTTGGAAGTATAAATAGCTGAAAAGCCTGACATTCAGACAAGAATTAAAACTGTGTTCTTGAATATTCATAGCAATTACAAAAAAAAAAAAAAAAAAATCTGATGGCACTTTTGCAAGAGTGAAATGTTTGTCCTGGCAAGTGAGCTGGATTTCAGCTCAGATAATACTCCTGTGAAATATTGTTCTTGCACTCTCGGCTGGTCATTGAATGCTTCTTGATTTTGACCTAAATTATTGTGAAGTTGCTAACTGTGAGGTGTTAAACTGTTAGTCCTGCCAGCCACAAACCTTGTGACACTCTGTAGTTTGATAAAGGATTTTTGAGTAGGCCCAGTGTCTCTCTGAGCAGTTGTAAGGCTGTCTGCATGCCACAGCTAAAAGGCAATTTTACTCCAAGTGTATCTGAATATGTGTGGGCTCAGTGGCCAGCTGAACTGCAAACACTAGGAAACTGCAGTGCTTCCACCTGGGTGGAAAAAAAAAAAAAAATCGAAATCCTCGTGGCTCATGGGGTAGAAAATCTCCATTCACAACTAAGGCTCACGTCCCTGGAAAGCCTGGCTCCACAGAGATGCTCAGAATCCATACGAGTCAGGTTTGCTTTGCTGCCAGTAGAGGGCAGAAATTAACAGCAGCACTTACCCCTGAATATTATGAAAAAGAGTAGGTATAAAATCAGGGGATGCTATATGCCATACCTGTCTTACACATTGATAAATAATTGAAAAAGGCTATATAATCAGTTCAACAGGCTGAAAGTATCCATGTTGGGGTTTATAATTGCATAAATGACTAAAAAAGGCACCAGAATGAAGCCTTACAAGGAGAAATCATTTGTCTACTTCTGTACGCAGTCATGCAGGAACACCTACAGCTTTTTTTTTATTATTATTCCCAAACACATGGTCAGCAAATGTTTGAGGACTGAAAAGCCTAAGCTAAACTTTAGAACCGATTAATCTGTTTGGTGTAAGATGTGCCCTTCAACCCATACCCTGACCAAAGGAATTTCAGCACCAAAAGAGTAACATTATTTCAAATTAAGCACATCTCTGAGCACTGCAATAGAAGATGTGCCTTTCTTCCAGGTGTTAAGCAACATACATCAGTTTAAAATGTGGCCCTGGTGAATCCATACAACCAAGCTAAAAGGGCATGGATTTTTACCCATTCTCATGAGTTTAAAGATTTGATGCCATAGTGCTTAATGGTAACAGCAAACGACTGTCTCTTACTCCTAAAATCGATGTGTTGTATCATTGACTTATACGGGTTGACTTTGGGGATTTGACAAATTCCATGTGCCTCAGTTTTTCCTCCTGAAAAGGGGATTAATTACACTTACCTGTCTCTCAGGACTCTCACGATGGTCGCTGGTAACTTCAGACTTCTCTGAGATGAAATACGATGTATGTATAATACGCAAAGAATGACTGGAGTCACTGCGTCCTGCCACTCCCTTTACCCACGCGTAGACATCTCAGAGAAATGCAAGTTTAAAGGCAGAACAAAGTACTCCTTTGGAGGAGAACTGATTACCAGAACTGGTGAAACAATCCTGTCTTCAGGATCAGCCCTTGCCTGAAGTCACTGTCTCGTGCTACCGCATTTGATTCCGCACTGTGACATCGTGCTGCAGCTGCTGTGTTTGGGGGTAGTTTCTCAAAAGGTCCTGTCTGTCAGCAGTGAAACAGTTTGCATCAGTACAATTCCCATAGCAGGCTGCTGGGGAGGGAAGCACCTGCTTACCAAACCAGTGTTGTGGCACATTGCCTTCACCACACCACAGGAATTCCACTGGCACCGTGTCCTTACACTTTCCTTCTTCACTTGCTCCTCCCTTAGGCCTTCCATTTTCATCTCCAGCAGATACAAACCTCTATTGTTTTTAACAGTTTTACAGCCTTTGGGATGATTGAATTCGTAGGATAAGAAAGATTTAAACAAATCCAGTTGGTCCTCTGCTAAGCAATCCATCATTCCGCAAGCTACATAGCACTCAATAGTTAAGAATCCAACCATTTAAATGAAACTTGTTTCTGCAGCTGTGCAACATCCCCATTTCCCACGAGGGCCGTTTCCAGTTGCTGCTCGATGTTTCCAACAATCAAATGGATCAATTCTGCGGATACCTTAAGGCTGTGTGTTAAGTAAGAATGATGTTTGTAGCATGTGTTGGGTGGGGAAGGAGGTGGTGAAAAAAGAGACATTTCATTCACCAGAAAAGTTGTTGTATTTTCTGTTTTAAACACTGGACATTTATTTAGAGTCTTTAGAGAGCCCATACATTATTGAATAATTTTAATTTATCACATCCAAATATATTAGGCAAATATATAATACAATAAATTGCATTTGTACACATAAATACAAAATTTGAGGTAGGGCCTCAAGAATAATGATTTCTGAACGTAACAACATACAGCATTATAATATGCACTACAAGAGACATATATGGTGCATCCTTTGTAACATAATATATCTTTTCCACATACAGCTAATGAAAAAATTATAATGATCTAGTTAGGGTACAAATCTTTATCCATAGGCAGCAGTACCCCATAGAATGCCTGTAAATATATATATATATTTATATATGACATTACGCAAGTAATTAAGATTTAACCCATCAGCGATGGGTCCGTAATAAAGTGCCTTAGGACACAGGGCGCAAATTCTCGGCTGGTGTAAATTGTCACAGCTCCAGACAAAGCTGTGACAATTTATACCAGCCAAGCATCTACCTTGCAAGGTAGTACTACCTAATATAAAGGTCAGATAACAACATGTTTTAGTCAATCAATAATTTTCCTAACAATGGAAGATAGCTATAAGGCAAATGGTTACCTGAAGATGCTATGGGCAAACAGAAATATTGCAAGCATTAAGATCCAACCTGGCTCTCACATGATGTTAAACCCATCAGGAAAACCTTCTCTCTTTGGCAATAGGCTGCCTAAGGGTGACAAAGGCAGAAACCCCAATATCCCTCCCTTCCCCCTTCAACTCATCGACCTGAGTCACTCAGGAATATCAGTCTCTGACCATTTTACAAATACCATAAGTGCACACCATTTAACTCCAAATCAAGAAACAAGTGTCTCTTACAACAGTGTTACAGCAGAACAGAGAAGCTTTCTGAGATGCCAGTTGTCAAAGCTCTGCTGCCTGCAACCCACAATCCCTACAAGTCCGTCCTTGATTGCAAGAAGAAGTGGAGCTGCAGAATAAGAAACCAATAGGAAAGCCAATGGCTGCCATACATAAGCAATTACTTTAACACAGGCAACAAGAAATCATATTATCCACACAACTGTACATAGCAAACAGACCAAAGGTACTTAAAGTCAATCAGGTGTTGGAATTTGATGGTAAGAGACAGTCACACAGCGTATCGGAAGCAATGATCTTCAGTGTGGAGGCACATCTAATGCAGTCAGTGGAGCAGAACCTAATCAAAAAACTACTTTGACTCAATTGAAACATCATATAAAGACAATCCAAGTCTTTCTCAATTAAAGGTCATTTTGTTAAACCCTTCTTTTGGAAACAAAGTGCTGCCTTGTCTAGCTGAAACACAGGTTTTGAAAATTGCATATTAAAAACACTAGGAAGACCCCAAAGAATTTGAAGATGGCAAGCATTTGCATTAGGTATAATCTTTAATGCATACAATAATGCATCTCAGCTCATCCAGAAACTCGATTTCATTTAAAAAAAAAAAAAAAGCATCATAATTTCACCAAATTTAAACATTTTTTACTCACAAGATAGATAGATCTGCAAGTACGTACATCACATTTCTACTAATATGGCTTTTTCCCCTCCTTTTTTTTTTAAAGATCTTTACTGGTATGTTATTAGTTACTAAATTTATTTTTAGAAAGTTATCAATGTACATGCAAACTTTTCCTAGAATATGGTAAATGAAGTGCATTCCCAAACTTCAAGATTACTTCCATTTAAAGAAGACACTGCTGGTTAATTTAATCTCAACTCTCAGATTTGGCCAGTAAAATACTTTTTTAAAAAGTCTGAGGTGAAAAAAAAGAAACCAACTGCTTTAACAGACAGTGAAAACTTCACGTCTTCTGTGATTTTTGTACGCGTTTCTCCCCCTTCTCCAAAGGTTTTTGCAAGCCTAGTAATGGAGTCAAAGCTGAAGACAAAGATCAACTGGAAAAAAAAATCGCTATCATCTGTTTACAGAGTTTCATAGTCAAGCCTAATCCTGTGCTAATGACTTACCAGGCACAGGAACAACATCTAAATTAAAAGCAAGCAGATTAATTACATAAATCATGGAAAGCAATTCAATTGCAATTTCCTACGCATTCTGGTTTGGTAATCCAAGCCAAAAGATATCATACCCCAGCAGTACTCCCTCAAATGATAACTTTCATAATTCAGGTAGACAGTAACTGACATCCTTACACTGAGGTAATTTTATTGCAATTAGTTAATCCCAGTTTGTCTCGAGGCAAGCTAATAAGTGAAAGGATTTAGTACTCAAACTGTTCAAGTGTGTTTTCTTCTTCCAAAAGAGGGCCAAACCTGTGGATACTTGTTGTTTTTCAATCACAGTAGTAATGAAGATAAACTGGCTTGGAGTCCAAAAATCAAGCCAAGATGCTAAGGAATATTGGCCAAGAGAGGCCCAAAGCGATTTGTCCTGACAAAAATATCTAATTTCTACTAGAGGTACTGACTTCAAAACATAGAATCCTTAGGTTCCTTTTGTGCACCGAGCGAAGGTCTCTCAGCCTCACCTAGACTGAGGGGACCAAATTTCCAGCTCATCTTTCTGGACCTTCATGAGATCAGAGCATGGCTTCTGAAACCTGCCTCTGTCAGGAAAATAAAAGCCAGAAGTGAGAATAAGTCATTTATTAAAACAGCAGGCGAAGCTGAAACAAGGGGGCACAGCTTTAAGGCAGAGAAGCTCACAGGAAGGTCCTGTCCTGCTGCTGTGTGAGACAGGGACCAGCAAGAGCCCATGGAGTGGAGATTCAGGGGGGTCAGTGTAAAATGTTGCAGAATCTGCCCTCCCTTCCCTGGGTGACAACCCCTGACAGCGCTTCAGATGTTCTGCATGAGGATTAAAGGTCTCCAGCAGTGCCTAGAACTGGCAACACTAATTGCCCCGTGAAAGAGGAAGTTCAGCAAAATGATTAATATATTTAATATACATATATATATACACACACAGAGAGAGAGAGAGAGAGAGAGAGAAAAGAAGTTAACAATTCATGGAAGTGTTACATTAAGGTTTAGTTTTTTGTTTTCTTCAGCGGAATGAAACAACACTGACCTACTGATCTACGGACACACATGAGCTGAGGATTTACCTGAGACCCTGCAATATGAAGACAGACAGACAAAAGAACAGGATAGAAACAGTCCCCTGAAAGGAAAGAACATTTACGGGCTACTACCGTAGCATCCAGGGAGGGGAAAAACTGGATAAACTACTCTAAGCTCATCATCTCTACACTGATTGATAAGATATTTATAGGGACATAAAACATCACTAGCACACACTACATGAACACTGATCACTGTTAAAAAATATCATATATGTATGTATAGGATATAACAAGATAATAAAGATTACCATTTTGCCAATTATTGAAGATATATTTTTCTCCCTCATTCTAGTGCATTTACAATAAGTTGGGCTAATTTTCTATTCAGGTAAATAAATGTACTCTTAAAAAGCTCTATTTTTCACTCTACCCAATAGGTAACAAAACTATTTTAATCTAGTATTCATATCACTGCTTATACCTGACTTCTAAAATATAACGCTTTAGAATGTCCTACTGCTATGCAATGTTATAATGGCCATCTACTAGATTGTCCTCTCACCTCAACCCTTTCATTTTGTATATCTAAGGTTGCAACTGTGTGGATGACTGAAGTGGTTAATTATTGTGGATTTTGGATTTTTTATTTAATGAAAATGTTTTAATGCAAAGAAAACTTCTGTTCACGTTTCAGAGAGAATACTGCTTTGAAGAATTTATGTGCTATATATATAATATATAGACCAGTGGGGTCCTGCTATTTCGCCCTTGGCTGAAAGAGAAGAATACATCATCTGAAGGTTATAGATTATATAAAGATGTTTATAGGCAAATGAACGGGGAGTCACAAAGTTGAACAGCACATCTAACTTCTAATAACTGTTTTCGGGTGGTAACTAGACTACACTTACCACTGTAAGAATACAAAATTAGGCACAAATTATATGATGGCTTCTTGAGAAGATACTGTAAACAAAAGTAGAGAAACAAGGAAAATTATGTTCAGACTTTTGGAGTGAGTAAAAACACAGTTGCACTTCGTCTGGAACAAGTTTTCAGACACGTTGTAAAACTCAGGCATTTCTAATTGAAATGACAGATGTCACGAAAGAAACATATGACAGTACTTTAAACAGTGATGCCCATACACCTCATTCTGGCTCTATTTCCAAACCATTTCTAGACTCAAATGCACTTTAGTCCCAGTCTCAATTGACTTTTTTTTTTTAATTTTGTTCTTATTTTTCTACCTGAAACGATCAAATGTATTATTGTGTTTCTGTTCTGACCCCACATATTACTTTCTGGTGTGCTGTTTAAACAGCGTCCATTTGTTTACATAACATAACAATCCCTAAAGTTGGTATAAATCATAAAAGAATTGAGCAGACATGATGGGGCAAGGTCTGCTGTCAGCGTAGAAAAAGCAACCCCACTTCTCATAGGAGCCTTATGCTGAATTTACACCAGGACTACAGGAGATCCCTTTCTTTACTTACTTCCAGCTGAACCTTCCTTTGAATACACTGGCAGCAAAATCCTAGTCCCATCATAGCCACCTGTTACAAGGATGCTTGTGGGAAATGGGTCAAATCCTGCACATTGTTTTCTTTTAAAACTTTTCAATTTGGTTTTGTTTATTCCTACATCACCTGACAAAAGCTGGTATGTCACCTGTCACACACTGTGCTTTTGCTGTTTCACTGGGTACAGAACATGTCACGGGCATCACCTACACCTGGAAGTGGTCAAGCTAGGTCTTCCCTATGGCATGCAACAGTAAATCCTACTTTCCTAAGCAATCACTTCCAGGTAGTGTGGAAAAGAAAAGAAGAAACAGTGAGGGAAACAAAATGGAAAAAAAAAAAAATACCAGAAAAGGCTGGCAATGTTATTGCCACCCCTTAGTAATAATTATTAGCATTGTGTCCCCAGTTCCATATCCTTCACTGGCAGTTTAAGTCCGAGGGAGGAGGTTCCCAGTGGATCAATCATGTTCATGTAACGTTCACCACGGTGCTTGGACAAAAACGGACCCCAGTCAGGCTGTGGGGAGCACACCAGTTTGAGTCGCTGCCATGTGGGGGGAGAGAAAAGAGAGTCTTATTTGATGTTATGGAGCAGAATTACAATGCAGAAGAAACAAGAATAAGCTCATTTAAGGTTATTGATGATGGCCCTGCAATGCTCTACTGCTCAGCATTTGTTTTGCACAAAGTTTTCAAGATTAATAGAGGATAAAGTGCCCAGATTTTAATTATGCATTCTCCCCCACACCATATGAGGGGAGCTCAGAACCACTGTTACAGATTGCAAAGCTCTCTTACTGAAGGACATGTGCACAATTACTTAGCCCAATGGTCTAAGCACTGGGTAACTGCATTAAAATAATTGGATTCCTGTTTAGCATATTTCCCAAAAGTATACAGATGACCAAAAACTAGTACATCACTAGGAATGAACAAAGATTTTAATTTTGAGATGGTTCATTTCTATCTGCAGGAAAAAAGAAAGAGAAGAACGTTAACCTGGTAAACAACAAAAATTTTCTAATCTTTCCACTGATTTCCTTATTGAATATATAATTTGATCTGTGCATTTAGAGATAAAAGGGAAAGAAAACATATTTCTGATGACTTAAGAGGGAACAATTATATGTTTATTACCTAATAAAGTGGATCAGACCTCTCTATCAGTTATTTTAATCTCTGCTTAATTACCAGTTTGCAACTCTTACCTCCCAAATCAACCATAATAATTTTATGCAACAGACTCAGTAGTGAAGAAACACCAGGCTACAGCTGAAATAGCTTCAGCAAAAGCCCCTTCAAAACAGATCCAACTCTTGGATGTTTCTTTGGGTGCACAACTGGAGGGACAGTAAGAAAAGCACCCTAGTTTTGTGGCAATATATATGCCAGTTCAACACGTGTATATGAAAAATTTTGAAGGAGAACAATTTTCGCAGTGAGAGGAGCTCATGAGACAACGAACAAGTAAATCTAATTCCACATTAGCTCATTCCCAATGGGAGCAGTTGTCTCCTGACCTGTGCACTCCAAGGTGCTCTACACAAGGGCTGAATGGCTCTTTAGACAAGTGGCCTCATTGCCTGCTACAAACCATGTGCCTGGATGCCTTCCCTGGGCTGTCCCACCACTATGAAAATTCCTCTCCCGTGAAATTCCTTTGCTCTATTGGGAAGCAGACAGTCTTGGTCTTTTCCCTTAGGCATATGCAGTGTGGCACATTGAGAGACCAAAAGGATGATGCTCTTTTAGTACATTTTCTCTCCTTTTCATTTTTGAAGCATAAAACAGCCCTGATGGGTTTTGCAGGAAAGCTGAACTGCAAAAGCGGCTATGGAAAGGGGAGAGAGCGTCTGTTCCTTCTCCCAGGGAGGGAACAGCACAAGCAGCATGCAGTGACGAGATGGCAGAGCTGAGAAAGCCTCAAAGACCTCAAATAAGAGCACTGAGCTTCCTCAGAAGACATGGTGAGGGCAATGAAGGGATGAAACGCTGACGTGAGAAAGGCATTGCTGTACCACACCCTGCGAAGAACCAAGGAGCCTATGGGAAGGGGACAGGGAATGATGGGGGTGGCAGGCAGGGACAAGGCACAGGGATGGAGAGCTGAAGGTGACCATCACATTTCTAGAGCAGTGGGGCAAAAGTGTCAGGAATCTGATTTGCAAAATAAACAGGTTAAGCAGGGTAAAAATAAAGTGCCAGCTGGAATTATTCTAAGCCCAGGTGCCAGGAGGGATCCGCTTATTCAAGAAAAACAAAGAGATAAAGAAGGGTAAAACAAAGATTGCCAGCTAGGTTTTATAACGAGTAGTTTGAGATGCAGAGTGGGAGATCTCTCCATACATTTTATTCCTGAACTTCAGCGAGTGGCACAACCTCCTGAAGCACATCCCAGATGACTCCAGAACCCAACCATCCCACATTCTGCAAACAGGCAACTCCTGATTGACATCTCCCAGTGCTGATTGCCAGGCTCCCTGCAGCACAGTACACACCAGCAGCTGGTGCTTCCTACGTCTACACACAGCTTTTGCAAAAAGGCCAACAAAGCTAGAACAGCTTTCTCCCAGTAAAGCCATACCAGGACTCATGAAATTTGTAACCCCCTCTAGATTTCAAAAGAAAAAAAATAAAATAATCACTCCACAATTCAGGAACATTTTGTTGAGGAGAGAGGAATAGAAGGTCTACAATTGAAATCAACTGAGCATCTCTTTGCAACACAGTAACTACTTTACCGGAAAGTAGTCTTAGCACTATTAGACATTCAATATCACAAGAATCGATGTAAAATAAAAGAGACTGTCTCCTGCGACTCATTTGTAAAGAGCAAAAAGGCAGAAGAATTACCTCAATGAATTTGCCTGGGGCTAGATGCATTTTTATCACAAACATAACTGGGATCCAGATGACTGAGCAGGCCAGCATCAGCCACCCCAGCACCATGGACCAGCCAGGGTAGTGGTAAGCTCCGTAAGTCATTGGCTCCCACTGGTAAAAGCTGAAGCAGAGGATGAACTGGAAAGAAGAAAGGAAAACAAATATGTTTGAATAAGCAAAACAAGCCTGCTATGCAACAAACAGTAGGTATCCACACACTGAGTTGGAATACGTGGTATACAAATGAAAGCACATACACCTAAGGCTGTAATACACCACAGCTGTAATAAACAACTCAGATCCTGAATCTAATGAGTTTGAAGGAAATCCTACAAAATCCCCACAAAAATCACTGTATTTGTGCCAGAAGAATTGAAATTAGAGTCTTCTCCCTGGAGTAATGTGCTTTATTACATGGTCTATTGGCAGTTTTACCTAATGTGATTATGCTAAGTTACTCCATTTCACTAACTGTAGGAACAGCAATACATCTGCTTACAGTTGTGCATAATTCAGTAACTTTTGGGAAATGCCTGTGCTTGCAATAATTGCACACAGAAGATTTATAGAAGTATAGCTGGGTGAAGGCACATATAAAAATGATCAGTTTTTATTTCCGGAGATGTGGAGTCTAATGAAAGTCTAATATTAGGCTATTCAAATGTATCAAATGTTAGCTTTACAGAAGCAATAATAGAAAAGAATTTATTGCTTGGTTTTCCTTTGTCTGTTTCCATTGCATAAACATTGAATTATGACTGATCAGTGTCAATTTATTTCTCACTGTCAGTTCAGTAAATATTGCATTTGGAGGGAACAACAACAGAACGTGCAAGTTTGGAAAATAAACGCGGTCAGTTCCAATTTGTTTTCCTTAAGAAATAACATAATTTCCTGTACCCTAGTTGTGATTACTGGAAGTGGCCACAAGCACAGGTTTGATCAGTAAAGGAGCTGAGCAATTTGCAGAAAAGCCTTACAATTGCCTTCAGAAGGGTAAAACAGTGCCTAAGGCAGCATCTTGAAAATAACCACTGTCACAAAAAAGAGCTACAAAATATGATGTTCACACATGTTCATTTTCAACAAGGTCCTCAAGAGAAAAAAAAACACATTGCCATTGATATCGTCCCAATACTATAGAATAAACTGGACTAAGTCTTCGAACTTTTTAGAAAGTGATTTGCAAACTATATCCATACATTGTCACAATAAACCAACAGTTGCCACCCGGTAGTTAAGACAGATCTACCTGATTTTCATGTGCAGCAATAATACAGTTCAGTGAAGACAATTGATAAAGAAAATCTATGCAAGGAAAATAGACTGTCTTCATTATACCTGTTGGAGAAATTATTCTCATTGCAGAAAATTTCATCTCCTGTCAACTCAGGATTTTGCTGAGCTCACCAAAACTCACTAGTCCCTTCACACATGTATTCCTGTCTGCAAAAATTAAGCCTTTTTCAGATTTCAGAAAAAAGGTCCTCATTCCTTACTCAACAATACTGAAAAGAAGCTACTGACTTTATCCAGGGCTTTTTCTTCACCACTTCCCCCAGAAATAAAAAGGTTTACCAACATTTACACAGCACTAAAGAACAGCACACACAGGAACTTCTCAACACATAAGGTGACATATAAGTTCTCTGGAAGAAGTGATTACAAAGGACTAGAGAGTCATTGCTTTGCTTCTTCACGCACCAGCTGACCTCATACTTGCTGTTTCAAAATATGTCTCTTTTCAGAAATTCTAGAAACTTCTCTTCTTTTGTACCTAAACAGCTATGAACACTTACCCAGAGAAATCATGGGTGCTTCATCCCTGTAAGTATTGAAGACCAGGCTGGGCGGTGCCCGGAGAAACCTGGTCTAGTTGAAGGTGCCCCATCCATGGCAGGGGGTTTGAAACTAGTTGTTCTTTAAGGGCCCTCCCACCCAAACCACTCTGTGATTGTATGACTTGTAGGAACTATTCAGCACTGCTGTGAAATGATGAGGTTTTAAAACTCTACACAAATACTGATATCTTGCTGCACTTGTGGTCCAGGCTTGAGGACTTTCAGGAGGAAGAACATGCTCTCAAACAGCAAATGCTGGTAAAGGAAGGCTCTGTTGTTTCGCGCTGATTTATCAAGCTAAAAGCTTTTAAAATGGCTGAAATAATTATTTCATTCTTGTGCCAAAAAAAAAAAAAGAAAGAAAAATTATGTGCGATCAGAGATTGCCTCTGCACTTCGGCTAAAACAGAAAGGAAACACTTGGATAGAAATATAAATAGTAAGCGTAGATATAGTTATTAGATTTGGACTAGAAATCTAGACAATAACTGTAGATATAGTTTTTAGATTTGGACTCGTGGACTTGGAGAAAACACACATAGCAATGGCAAAATTGAGAACGTGACGTCCTTTTTGATTGAACAGAGACCTAAATGTGAAGTGAGCATTAAGTAAATTCGAAGGAAGGTGTTTGGAGGAGGTGGGAATAAAAATCAAGGGAAAAGAAGAACAGCAATAAACCGAACACGTTCCAATTTAAGTACAAGAGCTGCCACCTGCGGGCACCGCGGGGAAGCGCCGCGCTCGGCCCGGGCCCGGAGGGGCTTCTCCGGCTGCCCGGGGGCCACATTCTTTCACTGCCTCGGCCGCAAAAGAGTTTGGAAATAACAGATCCTTTGTCCTTTGGCTTTTATTCTTTTTTTTTCCTCTTTTTTTTTTTCTTTTTTCACTACCTTTTTTTTTTTCATTTTTTCCCTCTTTCCCCCTTGTTTTCCTAATTTCCCTCCATTTTCTTTCCTCTTTTCCCCCTTTCCCTCATTTTGTTTGCCTTTTCCCCCATTTCCCCTCATTTTATTTCCCTTTTTCCCCCTTTTTTCCTTTTTCCTCATTTCCCCCCCTTTTTATTTCCTCTCCCCTCTTTCCCCTTTTTATCTCATTACCCCTTTTTTCTTCCTCTTTTCCCTTTTATCCCCTTTTTCTCATTTCTCCCCATTTTTCTTCCACTTTCCCCTCTTTCCCCCTTTCCCCCTTTTTCCCTTCCTCTTTTCTTCTCTTCCCTCCTTTTACCTTTTTAATCATTCCCCCACTTTTTTCTTCCTCTTTCCCACATCTTTCTTTCCCCTCCTCTTTTCCTCCTCCTCTTTCCCCTTTCTGCTCTTTTCCCACCTTCTCTCTCCCTTCTTCCCCCTCTTTTCTCCTGTTTTCCCACCTTTTTTTGCCCTATTTTTTCCTTCTTTTTTCACCCTTTTCTGCCCCCTTTTTCCCCTAGAGAAACTGAAGGTATTTTTGTTTCTTATCCAGAACACACCAATTTCCACCTTTGCAGCAGTACCTTCACCTCTGCAACAAAAACTCTGTCACTCAAATTTCCCCCTCAGCCTTTCCAAATCATCTCTTCTGGATTAGTTTATGACAATAAACTGGTTTTTCCCTCGCCCAACCTGTCAACAGACAGGAGGATCATGACCTTTCCTTTCCCTATACATACCTACATAAACACACACACACACATATTATATGTACAATAATCCATAATGATGCTATGCAATAGTGTGTCACAGGACCATTTTACATGGACAGGAAAGGCCACCATAGCAGCGTGTGGAAACCCATCATCCCTCTCCACCAAAAATACCATTACTTACACTCTGTTCCTATTAGACACACATGTAAGAACCCAGGCACTTGTGTTTAATTAGCTGCATCCAAGTTCTAATTACTACCACCACTAGAAACATCATGAATGAGGAACAAGTGACAACAGAACTCTTCGGGAAAGACATTAAATTTTTTATCTTTTTTTTTTTTGCTTACTGTTAAAATAGTCGGGGTCACAAATGCCCAACAGACTCTCCAGAATTTACTTGGCTGGAATCCAATCATCATTTCTATATCTTCACAGAATCTTTGCAATCCTGTAAACAGTAAATGTAAAAGCAATTAGGTGTGAAAGAAACCCACTGCAATTTGCAATAGAGCTCTGGTGCCCTCCCTTGTGCCTAATTACGAAAACAAACTCCGACTTGTTGGTTCAAAACTTCTGTGGAGGATCCAACTACACAGTAAAAAATGGGACTAATGTGGCAGGAACCATTCCAATAAAATGTTTAATTCTTGAGAATTAAAGCAAAATTGAGCTTTTACACAGAGATTTGGTGTTTGGTGTGTTTGGGGTTAAAGCATTAATTTTATATAGCTGCAATTATTTGTATAATAATTTGTAGACTTGTTTTATTTCACTAAGATTAGTCTTATTAATATCTGTACACCTCCTCAACACAGACAATATTTGAGCTTCTCTATACCTGCTACATGACTGGATTACAACTGTGTCCCTTAGCATTGGAACTGATGATGTTCTGTTATTTTTCAACTGATACCTAAATGATACTTAGAATTATTAGAGAGCACCTGAAAATAGCTTAAATTATATTCAATGTTGTTTGAACAGATTAACTGATGTACTATTTCTTCAGATTATCGTATTGATTGAATCTCTAAAGTTACTTGTGTTACTCAAACATGCAAGATTGGAAAATGGTATTTCAGCCACCTCTGCAGCTCCTTTCCCGGCCATGCCATGTGTCAGGAAAAAGTCTGCTGGCCAGGAGCTGCTACTCCCTGTTAGTTATTAGTAGTTTAGACACTAGTAATTTATCCAAAAGTAATAAAAACAAATTTGAAATTGGTTCTGGCTCTTCTAATTACAGTAAGAAGAGAGAGGCCTGGAGTCCAAGTCTGAGCTTGTCTGCCACACAAATGTTTAAAATTTGTGCCGATTTTATCTAAATTTTATGAAATATTTTGTCTAGCTTTCACGATGTGGGACAGCTTAAATATTGGAGAAAAGGCATTGAGTAAGGGAAGAAATGCTTGAACAAAAGTAATATACTATGTCATGTTCTTATTAGAGTCAGACAATTCAGGGTCTAAGAAGGGATAATCTTCAGGTTTGATCCATCTAATTTGGAAGCCTTTCTGTTGATATCAAGGAGAAATAAATCTATCCACCTGACTGTTCCAAGAATCAAGAAGGTAAAAAAAATTAGCAATGGTTCATTACTCAGTGTCTTCTGATGCAGCCTGAAGAAAGCAACAGGGCTGGGTGGTGTTTGGGCAGCCCTAAAGACCCAGCTCAAACAGGTAGCATGTGAGAGAAAAGCCAAAGAAACAGGTTATGATAACAAAGAGAGAAGAAAAATCCAAAAATAAGGCAATGAGGTGGTATTGCAAGAACTGAATTTAGGGAAGAGGAAAAAATTACAACCAGCAGTGGATGTAAGCTTAAAAAAACTAAGCCAAGGTGACCCAGATGTCATATTTTTTTTTCTAGTAACTGTAGCTTCCCTCCCTCTTTTTCTCTTTTCTACTGACTACAGCAAGTGTTCTTTTTCAGAAAGCCTATTCTCCATAAAATACATGTAATTTTTATTACCCACGAAATCACTGTACTTCAGTACTAGTCTGAATCATGATGTCCTTCTCTATTTTGTAATAGAAGTTTGTATGTCTGGACCAAATATAACCTCCAAGGTCATTGTGTGATGGACCTGAGAGGGTATTTTTTGCTGCAACTGAACGATTTGCCCCTGTGTTTTATTTACTTGCAGCGAGCTGTCAGGGAGATTCTCACACAGCAACCAGTCATGTGCTGTGCTGCGGACAAAGCTGGTTTTAAACTAATTGCAGCAGCACAAGGTACAGGCTGATGGGTCTTTCCACCAAGTTTAAATCTCATTTAAAGTCTCTGCTGCAGCCACACTTGCTGCTGCAAAGAACAGATACCTAACTGAGAGTTACCAGGGGTTCTGCCTCCAAAATTCATGTAAATCTGCACAGGTTTGCTTCAAGCTCCAATTAAAAAAAACAGTTCCTTCTTGGAATCATCAGCAGATATTCACAGTTTAAGGCACTTTTAAATATTAGCAGTTCAGAAGTCAAATGCATGCAAGCAGATACAGGGATTACACAGTACTTGTCTCTTTCCAGTGAAAGTCCCACAGAAAAACGCGAGGGATTCTTGGGTTAACAGAACACCAATTTATTACCTTTTTTTAAATCCTAGCCAATCTGGTCTCCCTCTCAGATCAGTCAGGCCTGCCAAATAACTTTGGAAAATAAACAATGCATGATATTCCATATCTGATTTCCCCCTCCCTAAAGTAGAATAATGTATTCACAAGTGCTGCAGATATAAAACCCATTTAAAAATGAGCCTGCAAACCTAGTCAGACAACTACTTTACTGTTCTGATACAGGTAAAATGTTCAGAATTACTAATGTCTTTTACAAACACACTGCAGCAGTTACCACTCAGTCTGACAACTAACCTTCCCAAAAAAAACCAGACTGTCAAAAAAACAGATCTAGGAGGAGCACAAACAAACTTTCAGTCATTCATTTTCAGCTTCTGACAATGTTTCGCTCAAACACGAGGATTTTTGTCTTTAGCCTCATGTTACAAAATGTAACAGTGGGAATTATGCTGATGATTAAATTAATACCCCCAGCTCTAAGCTGTTCTTTACCAACCATGCATCATAATCTAAACAACTGGAGAATAAACATTTCTACCAGCATGGGAAATAAAAAGCTGCATTTGATTGGTTTGTGGAACACTGACTCTACTGAAAAATAAGTGATTACAAGGAAATAACCAACTGTGTCCCTTTTTAATTTAAAAATCTCAACAAGCTCAGCAAGCAGAACATGTAACAAGAAATAAAGACAAATTTATTTCATCATAAAAGCGCCTGCCACTATTGTGCCAACCTGCTTGCATGAAGAGTTACAAGTACACAGAGAAAGGTATCAGTGGAGTGTAAAGCAGCAGTTGTCAGAGCTTGAAAATATATTATGCCAATTTTAAGCACTGCTTGAAGGAATACAATCAGAGCAGCAGCTTTGCTTGTATTTACAACACACAAATCACAGATGTACAGGATGTACTGCCATGAACAGTCCTTACAAAAGTAGCTTTAACACAGTAGAAGTAGCTCTGGTACATTAGCCGAGCAGGTAATGATTGTAAAGTAAATCTTTCCTTTTTCATTTAGAAGACTGGAAGCTCCTTAGTCCAGCAAAAGATTGATTCCAGGGAATAATCTTTGAAACAGTTTATAGCAAAGGCTTTACCCAGATCTGCTGATGAACAACCAGTTGGTACAGAAAAGTATGGAAAGAATCATTTGTAATTTGTCAGTTCTTTTCCACATCTGATTACTGTGAAGTATTATCTAACTAAATAAAACCCCTTCTCCTCTATTCAGGTCCTTCCTTTGCAAAACTGTTTGTGTATTGTTTCTTATTTTTTATTAAAGTTAGTGTTTTAAGGGACACCGAATTTGCCAGAGCAATTTTTTGCTTCCAAGCCTAATAAAATGTCATTCCACAGAGGCAGGTTTGCAGTGCTTCTGCCACACTGTGTTCAGAGGAGGAATAAAACCAGCACCTGCTCCCTATTACCTTCATCCTTGTTTAAAAACATACACAGCAAAGAAATCTTACAGAATTAAGTAGTTTTTAAAATATTAAAAATATTTCAAGCATTACAGCATGGTTCAGGCATGCTCTGAACAAACTGAGGAGGAGAAGAAAGGCAAAAAGAAAATCCAACAAACCCTTATACTCCTCTTGAGCATCCCTACTTATCTCTTATGGAATTGTATTGATTTTAGAGAAGCTGGGTTTCATTTCACTTCTAAACCAACTCTAGTCAAAATACTTACATTCCAGGGGCATAAAAAAAACCCCAAGAATTTTGATTAACCACAGGATTAGTGGTGAAAATCAACTTTTCTCTCTGTATTTTGATTTTTTCCATCATATTCTGTGACACTAGTCATATCTGACTTAGCTTCCAACTACTCAGGCCTGCTCACTGGATTTAGATGTCAGTGGAGATAAAACACACTGCTGTATTTCCATGAAATTAGGGAAAACAAGAAAGGGCTGATTCCCTGTCCTGTCTAGAATGTTTATGTCTCAAGCAAGAGCAACAAATTCTGCATTTTTTTGAATTTTGTAATCCAAAATTTTTTTAAAGCACTTATGTTACAGAGTGGACTCCACAACACAGGTAGATGTAAGTATTCAGTGCACAGGACCAGAACCTGAGGTCATGCTGTTATATATGCACCTTCAACAGAACATCTGGGGTTTTTATGCCCAACTGACATAAACTATAATTCATTCCTGCACACAGCAACAACAGAAGCAGCCTTGTCTTTGTCATTTTTCACACTGAGATTCATAACTTCCTTTGCTTTTGAAGGCAAGTCTTAAGTGTCAGCACCACACTCCAGACACAAATTAATCATCTGGTATGTAGGGAGATCTTCACATTTCCAAGAATTAGTCTCCTGAAAGCACATCCTGAATGTTTGGAAGCACATCACCAACTGGTATCAACGGTTGTAGCTACAGCGGCATCATGGTAATTGCACTGCTTTATACTAACTGAGGATCTTCCTCACAATTCAATGTACGTCAGCACAGATCAATGTAACTGCTGTTACCACCAGGGATAATTAGTCACTCTGAGTAGCTGCTTAGTCTTGAGTCTGTGTTGTGGGCAGATTGTGTCACTAACTGCTTGGTCTGTTCTTAGACTCATCTCTAATCATTGGCTTTAAGCTATTGATGGAAAAGTACTGTATGAAAGTCTTCTGAACACATGTATTTGAAGGTATCCTACAGTAATGAGGTACTATCATTCTTTGTCTAAAATAAGATAATTTTGAGGCTTTTTTATTAAAAAAAAAAAAAGAATACTCCTTTCCCTAAGAACTCCACATTATCATATGCTAAAATGTTACTTTGACACAGGCTGTGCAGTAACAGCTTTTTTTCTTACCGTAGATATAGGAAACTCCAACAAGCTCGAAGATGGCAATAATGACAAGAGAGTAAGAAGCTGCATAAGTGTCCACAAGCTGTAACATATACATTCCACCCTAAGGAAAAAGGGATAAAAGAGCCATCACTTGTGGCACTGAGGTAGGCAGTGCAGAGAGGAATAGGAGCCAAGTCAGCATCCAAACATCGACTGGACGCAGGCTCATGCTGCACTACAGTTCCTTCCTTCTGGCTGAATGAATATCAAATCCAACAAGAAAAAAAATCAGATGGTACCCCTGATTCTGGTAGCCAACAGAGCTTGGGAAGACTTCAGCTTCAGCCCTTTAAGACTAAGGACTGAACTGCCGTCAGACCTTCCACCTGTAGCGTTTCTAACCTGTAATACTACATGAAAAGCAACATCACCTTTGAAACCAGAACTACCCTAACAATGAGTCCAGTTCATCCGTTTGGAAAGGATATAATGTCCTACCTCCAGGGCAGAGGTTAAGCAGCATAATTCAAGCAAAGGAAGGACTGAATCCATCCTAGGCTTTAGAACAGTGAAGTTGGGCTGGTAGGGGATGAGGTGAGGGGAGAGAGAAAGGGAAGAAAGGGGATGGAAAAATACAAAAATTTTCTGCATCTTCTCTTGAAATTGCTGAGTTTATAATGCTGGAGGTATTAGTGGAGAGAAGACACTGAAGATTATCAATGGTAGATGGGAATTCCATTGTTAACTCCTCAGTTTGCCAAGACTCTCAGTATATGTCTAATCTTGGAGGAAAGACACCTCAAACAGGTTGCATGTTTATATGACATACAAAGTTGGGGCTTTTTCCTTAATTCATAGAATGGGTTGGGTCGGATGGGACTTTAAAGATGATCTTGTTCTAACCCCCCTGCCATGGGCAGGGACACCTTCCACTAGTCCAGGTTGCTCCAAGCCCCATCCAACCTGGCCTTGAACACTTCCAGGGATGGGGCAGCCACAGCTTCTCTGGGAAACCAGTGCCAGGGCCTCACCACCCTCACAGGAAATAATTTCTTCCTAATACCTAAACTAAACCTGTCTTCTGTCAGTGTGGGTTGAATACCTAGTTCACATTACTACTTTGGAGATCTTTGACTAGGGAAAATTTTTAAAATACGATTCCCAGAAAGATTTGAACAGCAGAGTCTTGTAAGTGTATCTCAGTCAGAGCATCCGTTAAAAAAAAAGGCTTTTAGACTCACCCTATGTCATATGCGGCAGAACTCAGCTAAATCTTTTGCAACTTGTGCAGGAGGAAAACGGCCACCAGAGGGGGATTGGGGACAGACAGTGATGCTCAAAGGCAGTGTTATTACCTGAGTGATCATAGGAAATCCCATGATGAAAAAGGACACACAGCACCCAAGAGTGAACAGTGCCTTGTGCGTACGTAAGTACTTGGGGAACTCATCTGAAACAGAGGTCACGATAGTCTCGATAGTGGCAAACTGGAAGACAAAATGAAAGGATTCATTTCAGTGCACACAGTGTACACAAAGTGGTCCAGCTGGATGTAAAAGAATACAAGGGAGCATTTTGAATTCTGTGTATTAAATGCTCAGATGTCAACACCAGAGCTCTGGCCAAATGATTTCAGCATTGGTGGCCTTACTTCATTCCTCTTTTTGGAAACTGGTTCGCTGCCCACCTGGAAAATAGCAATTAATCTCATGGTCCCCCAAACAAATAAATAGGAAAACAGAGGGACACAAAAGTAGTTTACCATGGTGTCTAATCCAAGAGTTAGAAGCATCAAAAAGAATATTATGGCCCAGAAGGGAGAGAGGGGAAGCCTCGTTAAGGCTTCAGGGTAAACCACAAAAGCAATTCCAGGACCTAGAAATAAGAAAAACAAAGGTTATCAGATTCAGTCTCTCTTACTTACAGAAAGATTTAAGCATTACAGAATTTAGTCTCACCTGATTAATCTCTATTTTCACTGTAAGATTCAACTCACTCATTTGCTCGTACTTTCTACGCAGAATACATATGCAATGAGTACACCAATACACTGGACCAAACAAACAGATCTGCCCAGGAGCAAAGGCTGCAGGAATGCAGTGTCAACATTACAGCAGATGGCACTTCTTCTCTACTTATCCCAGCTAAAGGAATTCCCACTTCCCACACTTGGAAAGGTGTTTACTGCCAGGCAAGAGACAAATGAGAGCCAAGTTGAAATGATGCCTCACAACAAGAGAATGGGCTCCCCACTCACTCTGTCCTGGTTATTTCTGATCTAATCATTGCACCCCAGTTTCCTCCAGCTCCTTCTGTTCAAGAGACAACTGCTGTTAGCTCATGTGCTGAGGAAAATACAGTTTTAGTAGAACGTCACATCATCTCCTCGGGCAACATGTGGAGTGTTTGGGGTTCCTTCTGAACAAAAGGTAAACACAAGAATTAACAACACAGCACAAAAAGAGACAAAACCAACACTGTACGTGACTCAGTGTTGCTGCCTTTAAAACGTGCTGCAGAAAAAATGACTTTTTGAAATAAGAAGGTGCACATACAACCACTGTGTATTTATGAACACTTCTTTCACCTCTTGATTAAATATTTCTTCCTGATTATTAGAGACGAGGACTCTGTTTACACCAGCTTCCTGCATGTGGAAGTTTAATTAAGTCTCAGAATAATGAGTTCCCATTAATCCCACTTTTAGGGAAAGTTAAATTAGAGAATATGAAACTGCACATCTCTTCATGTTGACTTCTCATAACCCTCTGAAATAACACAGATCAACCACAGGTCAACAGTCACAGGGAGGCTGGCTCACATCCTTCCCATCTTTGGAGACTCAAGTGGGGATGAACTCTTTCTAAAAGCCTACTAAAGACAGGAAAATTCCAAATATTTTTTATGTGTTTAAATTTAAAAAGTCAAATGACCTTGAACTTTCATTTTAAATTACTAACATTTTTCAACTGCGCTGTGTTCTTAAGCAGACAGTAGGACGAAAAGAGACTGTTCTGTCCCTCCCTCCATGGTAAGTGTTTTATTTTTTCATCAGATAGATTAGTTTTTCCTGAAAAGAGGATTCTAAATGAAAAAAACATACTATGTATGTTTTAGGAGAAAATAAAATGTTTTACATTTAGGAGAAAATAAAAAAAAAAAAAAAAAGGAAAACACCCTTTATTTCCATTAACATTTCCATTCAAGATTTTGAAAACTTGAAAGGAGATTATGTTTCATCATCATTTTGGCCTTTTTCTCTCTCACTGAAAAAAAAAAAAAAACACCAAAACACACCAACTTTAGAACTCAAAATTTTACACCATCTTCAGGGAGATGCGTGAGCCAGCTGAACCAAGTGTTTCCTCCACCACCAGTCCTGTCTCTCCATCCCACCTCTGTCCATCTCTCTGGAGTTTCCACTGCAGCTCCACTCAGGCATGACTTCTTTAACTCTAATTCCTCACAAATAATTTTGGTGAGTGCAGTGGGGTTTAGCTTTTGGGATTTGTTTTGTTTGTTTGTTTGTTCCAGAATGGAGGTAAAGTCTAAAATAAAAATACTAATGTAAACAATTACTCGTAAAAACACCTGGCCTCACATGGAGTTTTTCAAACATAATGATCTAATCTCTCCAGAAAATTGGGGAAAAAATGAAACTTCTCTGCTGCCACTTAGTGACTGGCAAACCAAAAAGAGGAGATGAGGCACTGAATACTGAATTGGCATTACATTAGCCTGCAAGTTCAGTATCCCCTACTACTTGCTGTCAAGAAACATTTTATCAGCTGACCATACTATGAAATTCTCCTCTCAGACCCTGTATCCCTCTATCTCATCCCACCAAAATGATTGTCAAAATTTGATAAGATTATAACTTCTGTGTGTCTTAGCCCAGAAACTCTTCCCTTCCTATCTCCTGCTACTTACAGAAAAGTAGGGTCAAGAGAGTGAGTCCTATGAGGAGTGACTGAGGGAGCTGGGGTTGTTGATCCTGGCAAAGAGGAGGCTCAAGGGAGACCTGCTTGCTCTCTGCAACTCCCTGAAAGGAGGTTGTAGCCAGGTGGGGATTGGCCTCTTCTCCTGGGCAACCAGTGACAGGATGAGAGAACACAATCTTAAGCTGTGCCGGGGAGGCCCAGGTTGGACGTCAGGAAGAATTTTTTCACTTGAAAGGGTTGTTAAACATTGACAAGGGCTGCCCAGGGAGGTGGTGGAGTCACCATCCCTGGAAGTGTTCAAGAAACAACTGGCACTTGGACCTATGGTTTAGTTGGCATAGTGGTGTTCAGCTCTGCTAATTAGGACCTTTCAGATCCCTGCTTATAACCATCTCACTTCACTAAAGAACTTCTAATCAATTCTTCAGAAATGTTTTACTTCCCCATGTAGGCATCTCCTTGCTTTCCACAGTTCAGAAGCTCAATCCACCTTTCACGCCCTATTTCTCCCACCTTCTACACTGCAAAGGCCACCACCCTCCCATCCAAAATTCCCACCACCAGAAAGAACTTTTACCTTGAAGAGGATTTGACAAACAACAGCGGAGACAAATGAAAAGGCCAATAATCCCTCACACTATGAGAAGGGACCATCCCACACTACCCTCCATCAGCCATTTACACCAAGATTTAAAATGAGTCTCAGCTTCCTTCCTTCTCTTACCAAACAAGTGATAAAGAGGTTTCAAGGAAGATTTTGACTTCCCAGTGTACCTTCTCCTGTACAGAAATGCCTACATGTGGTTTACTGGTCCACACCAGTTTGAAGCCATAATTCCCTCCTCCAGGATCAATGTCATCATTAATAACAGAGCTGAAGGTGCCACCGGGTGCCTGCCTAAGTACTAAAATGCCAGTGTACCCTACCTTGGTCTGCCACAGCTTCAATATTCACTTTGAGTTCGTTTGCCATGAAGCCAATAACTGAGAAGATGACAAAGCCTGCAAATATACTTGTGGCACTGTTGGTACATGTGACTATCAATGTGTCCCTGGAAAGAAAAAAAAAACAAGAAGCTGTAACACTTGTTGGGATACATGCAGGGAAGGGTTTGTACATATTTCAGGAGTCTCTCATGAGCACACACATCCGTGGGAATGCTGGTGAAGGCACACTTTTATACTTATCAGGTGCATTTGATGCTGATTAGAGAGCACAGAAGTCTTCACATCAGCTGTGCAAGTTCCCATCACCCACGTGCCATGTAGGAACCAGAAGCTGCGCAGGAGGACAAGCATTCCTGCTCTTGGCCTCTCCAAAGAAGATGACGTGATTCATAGCACATTTTTTAACTCTTTGCCTCATATGCATATCTGCTCACTATATTACATATGGACTAACTACCACCATCCAGATAAGACTGTTTTTGTCCTGTATCCTTCTTGTATTTATACACGAAATTACAGGGTTTAGCTTTCTGTACCTGGCAGAACTCACTCAAGTGCCTTCCCATCTTCTGGGGATTCCTTGGTACATTTTCCCACTGTTGATATTGTTAAGTGAATCTCAAGAAAACTATACCCGAATGTCTTACTATGCTGGAAATGTCAAGACATGTGACTTGACAGGAAACCAGCCCTCATGAATCCCCATGAACTACTGCAACTTAGGCACAAATAGATCACTTGCTCTCAATGTTTAGGATTTTTATGTTGGCTAGAATTGCTTATCCCTGTTGTTATTTGCTTGTCAGGAACGGAATTAAATACAACCCGAAAAGATGTCAAGAATCTCACTGAGCTGGCAAACTTCTAGAACTTCTAAGAGAACATCTCTTAATAGAAAATGACTTGATTAATTCTTTGAGTCTACAGAAAGAAAAAAAAAAAGACAGTGTTCTGTTTGGAATCATCATGTGTTTATCTTCTTCCAAAACCTAGGTATAAGTTTGAAATATTTCAGGTATTCACTATGAAGTCAGTTTATGTAAATATATTGCAATTATAGAACTATGTTTAATATTTGACTGAAAAAGTATTCAGGTTCTGTTGTAAAATTGAAAATATTAGAAGTAAGCAAGTTTTTCTAATTATTTCTACTTCAGTCTCCCATATTCCTCTCTAAAATAGGTAAAGCATGTATTTGCTATTAGAGTTGTAACATTTTTATACTGTATTACCAGGTAATCCCTTCAAAATTTTCATTAACATTTTCCGAATTCCACAAAACATTGCTAAATTAATCCTGAAATTAAGCATGATACTTCTCCCATTTTTTTTTCCCTGATATTCTGATTGTATTTATTCATCAACAAAAAAATCAAAGGCCATAAATAGCATTTTCGTAGAAGCCAAAGGATTTCTGGGTGGCAGTTACTCAGTACACAGCACTGTCACTTTTCATTAATATATTGGGATAATTATATTAAATTACTTTTGAGCACTAGTAAAAAGCTTTTCAAATTCCTTTTTAAAAAGAAAGGTGGATCAGGATTTTAAAGTTAAGTATTTTCTGTTCTGCACTTTGAAGTCATAGGATAAGTCAGTCCAAATGCCAAGGAGTGTGTACTTTACAATTTTGAGTTGGGAAAGTTATTAAGCCTCCTCCTGGCACAGTTCCTGTGATGCTGCTGCATGTCCTGCCCCTCCATCACTGCAGGAATTGGTAAAGGTTTTCTTCAGATTAGCTTTAAAGAGAGTAAAATAACAGGGAAGCTCTCTCCTGGTGCCACTTCTTTCTGTTTCTTCCACCTGCAGACATTTATCTGGCAGGCTTTTGTGTGAAAAACTATAAAATGTTACCCAAACACTGACTTTTCTCCTTGTAAAAAACCAACTTTCAGCGACTTCAAATAAAAGCCATCTTAAGTTTCACAATGTGAAATGGCTTCGTACATATAAAACAAGCTAAGAGCAGTTGGGGGGAAAAAAATAACATTTAGGAAGTATAAGAATCACGTATCTGGAAGGTGCAAGTTAAACTCCTGCATGTCTGACAACAGCAAAGCTCAGCCCATTCTACACACAGGCTGTTCTTCAGCAAAGGCTGCCAACTGACTCTGTTTCGTGCCACTGCTCACAGCTGTTGACAACTTCACAGATTGCCTTTCAACCTCATCCTGCTGATTCTGAAAATGAAGAGCCAAGAGGAGCTCTAATAAGCCTAAGGCTCCTCTTGAGACTAGTAGATTAGGGCCTGGGGAGAGGAGACAATACACAAAGCCAAAAGGATTAAATGTAAAAAAACACCACACACAGAGACGAGAAAGGAAAAGGGGGGAGGGGAAAAGAAAGGGAAAGAGAAAGGAAAAAAAAAAAAAGGAAGGGGAAAGAGAAAGGAAAAGAGAAAGAGAAGAAAAGAAAGAGGGGAGAGGAAAAGAGGGGAAAAAAGACAAAAAAGAAAAAGCCATGAGAGAAAAAATACACAAGAGAAAAAAAGATATTAGAGGAGGATCTTACAAACTGGATTTCTGCAAGTTGCAAGACACCTGGTTTTGGACAATCTGTTTAATAAAACCAATGTATTTCACTCCTACATACCTGTAGCAATTATTATGGAATTTGTTGTAAGAAGAGAGAGTAATTAGACCTCCCCATGCTGCAGATAAGGAGAAGAAAATCTGAGTGGCAGCATCCTTCCAAACCTAAGTAAGACAAACAGGAGAGGAAATAGCATCAGCTTCAGGAAAGAATGTCAGAGTGTTAGAAAGTTCAATAATACTATTAAATGTTACTGTGAGGGGATTGACACTTAAGTACTTTAAATGAGCTTTGAACTAAATGGATGTCAATAGAATATTTAAAAATAGAACCCTACCATGAAAAACATCATGCCCATTTGGTAAGGAATACTATTGTTGTTGAGCCCACACAAAAGGACCATATTAACTTTGCTGTATATGGCAGACACAAATATCCAAACTACATTGTTTTATACATATCAGTTCAAATACATTCAGGGAAAAAAAATACAAATCAAGAGGAAAAATCTGCACCAGATACTGATGCTTTATCTGTAATACCTATTACCCTATTATTAATATTACCTAATAATATTATTAATATTACCTAATATTACCCTAAATAATACTTAATCCACATAAGATGAAGAACAAATTTCCACAGATGACAACACCACCCCTGCACACATAAAATGCTTGCAGCAGATACCAAAAGATGACTTATTCACCCCAGCAGTTAGAAGTGCAACAGTAAACCCACCATAGCATCAATTAGCTTCTCCCACTTTGGTGTGATGAAGTACCAGATTCCATCTCCAGCTCCAGGGAGAGTTACTCCTCTTATAAGAAGGATGATGAGAACTACATACGGGAATGTAGCTGTGAAATACACCACCTGAACAGACCAAAGGAAAGTTTGTTGAAAGGGCTTATTTGGATAAGAAGAGAGGAGGGGAAAATGTAAGTGCTACACTATTGCCTGAAGAAAGCAATTACTCAGGCTCAGAGACAACAGTCAGGAGATAAACTAGGAAAACAATAGGGTTATTTCCCAGGAAATCTGAAATTTTACAGTTCTTCTTCCTGCTGGAAACAGGAATAACACCAATAGCAACAAAGTTAAGAGCTGGGATTCTAGACAGAGAGGGGAAGAAGGTTCCTCTCTCTGTCTGGAGAGGAACAATAGGAATTTACAGCTAAAAGAAAATATAACTTTTGATCCTTGCCCAGAGCAAACTATCACAGTTCAATGGAAATTAAATAAGCAGTGCCTTTCAATAACACTTAAATGTCTGTGGGGTTTTTTCCTATATATTTCCATACATTTTTCTGTATTTAACAAAACAAACAAACAAACAAACAAACAAAAAGCCTAAATAAGTTTTATTACTGTTTTTACCTCTCAATAATTGCATATCACCATGGTGATATTTATGGTTCAAATGCAAAAAAGGGAAGTCAGTGAAATGATCCAGATAGAACTAATCACCATGATATCTAAATACACAACAGTGGTTGTGTGTCTAATGTCTTAATAATTATCTAGTACAGAGCTCTCTGTGGTCAGATAAGATGACTAGATTATGGCAAATTAAGCTCTACACTTGATAAAAAAGCATTTCAAATATTTTTCACATTAACCTCTGAGTTTAAACAAATCAGAATCATAACATACATGTGAAATCATATCATAGAATGGGTTCTGTGGGAAGGGACCTCGTTCCAACCCCCTCCCATAGGCAGGGTCACCTTCACTGGACCAGGTTGCTCAGAGCCCCATCCAGCCTGGCTTTGGACACTTCCAGGGATGGGGCAGCCACAGCTTCTCTGGGCAACTTGTGCCAGGGCCTCACCCCCATCACAGTAAAGAGTTTCTTCGTAATATCTAACCTAACCCCACCCTCTTTCAGTCTGAAGCCATTATCTTTGTCCTGTCACTCCATGTCCTTCTCCAGAGTCCCTCTCCACCTCTCTTGGAGCCCCTTTAGGAAGGGGCTCTAAGGTCTCTTTCGGAGCCTTCTCAGGCTGAACAACTCCAGCTCTCTTAGCCTGTCCTCATGGGAGACGTGCTCCAGCCCTCTGAGCATCTTTCTGGCCTCCTCTGGACTCATTCCAGCAGGTCCATGTCCTTCTTATGTTGGGGTCCCCAGAGCTGAACACCATTCCAGATGTATCATCCCTCAGCCTCTGGTCTGAGCTGAAGTGACTTTTGAAACTGCTTTCCTCCTCTTTGCTGTTTCAAGAGGTGTTTCAACAAGTTGCCCTGATGAATTTTTGTGCAGTCTGATCTCTGCATAAATACAGGATTTCTATCTCTGGCACCAAGAACTCAATTTTTTTTCCTTCTGACATCGAAGAGTCAACATTTTTCTTGGCCACTGAGATATGCTTGAAGAAATATCTAATGCCATATCCAAACCAAAAGTTACTATCCAGTCTCTTATCTTTCATGAAACATTTTTTTTCTATCACACTGAGGTGGGGGAAAAAAATATCTCAGTTTTCCCCTGTCACTCTGAGTCTCTGGATTTTTAATTACCAACAGATGATGTCAGCTTCCAGAAGCAAAGGGATGGCTTGGAATCAGAAGCTCTGTAGTCAGTTCTAGAAAGTTCATGCCTGCACTTCCACTATCTTTATCCCTTGAAATATCTAGTTATTTTGCTCCAGCTTTTTTGAAATTCGGTGGTGATTTTAAAATATGTTACCTAACATCTAAATTTACATCAAAATTTCCTGGATTCCAGTGAAATCTGAGATGGCTGCAGAATTTTGATAAACACCACAAAGAATAGGGAAGGCTGGAAGGTCCCCTTTTTGCCATCCCACTGCTGAGTGCAGCTCAAGAGTTCCTTTTAAATTGATCAAAGATTAGGGAACAAATGCTGAAACAAAATTGCCCTTGTTTATGGATTGACTGAAAACACAGACAGGAAAAAGGCATTTCAATTAATATTTAGTCATTTACTGAAAATATTTTCAGTAATTCAGTGCCTTAAATGAGCGTGATTTCCTTAAAACATCACCCTGCTTTCTTGTGAGTGTACAATCTCAAATGTTGTTCTTACTTTTCCTGATGACTTGATTCCTTTAGCAAGGGAGGCATATACAATCACCCAAGCCAGGAAAAGAGATAGTGCCAAGGGCCATCTGATCTCACCGGGATATTCAATCCCTGCTGAAATCTTCAATACAAAGTACCTAAGAATAAAAAAATTAAAATAAATTTTTTTTAAAAATTAAAATTGAGGGGGGGAAGAATAGAAAAAATAATGACAACATAGAGGCAGTAACTGAGTGCAAATTCTTATAGTATTTTATTTTGCTTCAGCATCCTTGCAGTTTCTCTAGAAGGTTCCAGTGATTCTCACCATGTATTATTTTATTTATCTGCATTGCAGTAGTAGATAAAACTGCCGGGTATGGGCCAACACCCCAGCTGTGCTGAGCACCATAGGAACAGAACACAAGTAATCCAGCATTTGAATTGCCTTTCATCGTTCCTAAGCATAAAAAATAAGCATTATTTGCTGTCCATAACTATTACATTTCTAGTTTTCCAAGCAGTGACTTGTTGCGTGTTCCAGTGGATTTTAAAGGAAGTTTAACATAACGGTCAGTAAACAAAGAAAGATCTTACTTGAAATATTCTTCACTTCCACTGACAAAAGTTTTGTTTCCTTCCCGGGTGAAGTTAACCATGGTTAAGTTTGGATAGGCACTCATACAGAAAGTAGAGTTCTTGATTTGTATTTTTGGATGGTCACCAATAATGCAGGAATCTAGGAAGAAATAAGGAAAATAATAATTAAAAAAAAAAATAAAATAAAAAACCCCACGAAGAAACAAAAACGGTGCACAGATATTTTTTTTTTTTTAATTACGAGAAAGCAGTAGATCACACATAATTACTTGAACTTTTGTTCAAGTGCCAATATCTCTTCCTGAAGGTTGTTTGCTGGGTTTACTTTTCCCCTTTGCATGTCACTGTGAGGTTTTGGCGGTTTGCAAAAACGGGTTTCTATGGGGTTTTTTTCGTTATTAAGACAAGCTTCTCCAAAGACAAAGAGTTTGTCTTTAGAGGACACCCGAGGCTGGCAGCTATGGTTTTTGTTCTGTGCTTTCTCCCCTACACAGTTTTCCTCCCTCCCCCCCCCCAAAAAAAAAAATTGGGCTTTTATTATCAATTTTATTATCATTTTAATTGATAAATCTCATTCATCCTTGATGAGGAAAAATTTAAATAAAAGGAGGGGGAAGCGCCCATGTGACACAGAACATTTCAAAGTGGTTTTAAAAGGGACCGTTCCTCAAGGCCACGGTCATCTGCAGTCTCCTCTGGCATCTCCCAGGGGCGCAGCTGAGCTGAAGAAAGCTCTGGAAAACCACCACGGCCATAAATTAAAAATAATAATAATAATAAAATTAAAAAAGCGTGTCCCAACTCACCTAGCAAAAGTTTGTTTTTATCTTTACAGTCTGGCGTGTTCCACGGGTTGTTACAGGAGGCCCAGGGCAGCACAGGTACAAAGGACGCAAAAAGGTAGAAAAGTGTGTAGCACAGGATAATATTGTAATATATGGCTATTAGAACCGAGATGATCAGCATGGCGATGCCGCAGCCTGGGAACAAAGAGGGGAGACAGGAGAACATCGCTATTAATCCCGGGGAAAGGGAGGGGCAGCGGCCGCAGCCGGGAGAGCGGCGGGGCTCGGCGGCTGCAAAGCATCGGCTTCCTCCGGCACAGGTACGAGGGGTCCCCCCGCTTTGAGAGGCTTCCCCCGCAACTGGCACAGGTACGGGGGGGTCACCCCGCTTCGAGGGGCTTCCCCCGCAAGGACCGCGCAAGGACATGCGGCTGAAGCCATGCGAGAGAGGGAGTGCAGGTCATGCTCCCCAAAACCGGGCCGGCTCCTGCTCCGCTCACCTTGCAAGGCCGGGATGGCTTTCCAGACCGACACGGGGCCCTGACTAGCAAACTGCCCCAGGGAGACTTCCAGGAAGAAAATGGGGATCCCAGCTAGAGCCAACATCATCAAATAGGGGATGAGAAACGCACCTTGGGGGGCAGGAGGGGAGAGAAGAGAGAGCATCCTGAATCACCCCGTGATACTGGGGACAACTGAGTCAAGACATGCAGCTGGTAAATTTTTTCTATTTGTTATCGATTCCCGGTGCCGCCGGCCCCGACGGGGCGGGAATGGGGTGGGTGAAGGTGGGCGACAGCTTTCTACATTTCCAGCATTTGCTCGAGACAGTATAATTGTTAAAGCAGTACTTAAACGCCTCCCACTTAGAAGTTATTATGTGTAAAAAGAAAAAAAAATGCTGACAGTTTAAAATCTCTTCTTCCTTCACAGAAAACAGGTTCTACACAACCGTTTTCGATGATCGCAGCGCCAATATCCCCTGCTGATAGACCTTTCACAGTGGGAAGGGTTTTACAGTTGCAGGGGGTTGAATCCAGTAACTCTCACTGGTCACTCCATTTAAATAAGAGCCTCTGGCAGGAGAACCCCTGCAAATAAATATTTCCTTCTCCTTGAAAACTATTAACGGCACAAACCCTCTCCTAACTTCTCCGCTATTCTGCTGAGCAGCATTCGCTCTATTTGAAACGATTACTTTTCAATCGGATCATCGAGAAATTTTAAATAATTCTCCCAAACTTCACGAAATAACAAAATGTCTCTAATCGGGATCAAACTTCCTGAAGTAACAAAATGTCTCTACTCGGGATCAAACTTCCTCTTGTGACTATCCGGACTTTGAAGCCCTGTGTACAGACCTTTCCTCCCTCCTCTTCCCCCATCCCACCGATTGCGGATTCAGACCCTACTGTACATGAATGAGGCAAGGGGAGTTCCGGAGCCCTCCCTCTGTGATCAACCCGCCTCTTCGTTTGCGTCCATCTCCGGCCAGCACCAATTGCAGATGTTTTTAAGGAAAGCGCTGCCTTTTAACGAAATCTCGTGGGAGCTTTCCTACTTTCAGAGGTGACCATCACGAAAAAAAAAAAAAAAAAAAAGCAAAAAACCCAAACAAACAAAAAAACCAAAACAAACAAAAAATCAAAACAAAACAAAAACCAAAACGAACAAAGAAAATCCCTGGCAGATGCTTCACCACGTCGCTGATGATCTGAACGTGCCCCCGCACCTCGGCTCAGCCAGGGGCTGGCTGCCCGGCAATAGGGACCGCCAGCCCCCTCTTCCCTCCTTTTTTCCCCCGCCAAAAAGGCAGGGACTGGCTCAGACCCGTACGGTACTGCAGGTAGAGAGACAGGAAAAAGCCATCATACCTCCCCCATTCTTAAAGGCCAGGTACGGGAACCTCCAGACATTGCCCAGCCCCACTGCATAACCCACCATGGACAGGATGAAATCCAGCTTGCTAGACCAGTTCCCTCGGGCTTTATTTTCATCCCCCACATCGTCTTCCTAAAAGGGGAGAAAGGGGAGGAAAAGTGGAGGGGGAGAACAAAAAGGGAAAAAAAAAGAAAAAAGAGAAAGAAATGGGAAAGCGGCTACTTTTGCAGACAAGCCCCGCGGTGCTGCAGCTGCACCCGGCGATCAGCGGCCGGGCCGGAGGGACCCTCCCGGGAGGCCCTCCATTCAGCCACCGCTGCCAGGCCCTCTCTTCTGTCCAAAAAAACCCCACACGAAAGGTGGGTTTAAACCGTAGCCCTCCACTGAGGTCTCAGAGGAGGGGGGAGTGAGGGTCGCCTGGGAGGTCCCATCTCCTCCTCTGGGGGTTGAAGCCCTCGGTGCCCTCAGAAGGTTTAAGGACTGACCGCCGGCTCTCAGCACAGCCCGCAGGGGCCCAGCAAACGCAGATGAGCTAAAGAACCACTTTTGCGGAACGAACAGCCCCCCACACTCCCCCGTGCCAGGGGAAATGCAGATACGCAGAAGGACAAGCAGAGGGGCGGGCACGGCACCTTCCCTGCCTCTCATCCCACCGGCGGAAACCCCGGGCTCCTTCGACCTCTCACGGGATTGGGCTGATTTATTTGGCCCTGGTTTTGGTTACAGGGCCCAAGGCACGCAACCACCGGGGGTTTGGGCAGGCGGCCGAGCCTGAGGAGGGGAAGGGCAAGGTGCCCTTCACGTCTGAAGCTGGAGACAGGACCAGACCTCACTCAGGGAGGTGTAAAGGGGGTGCCTGGGCCGGACCCGGGGTACACAGACAGGCACGGCCTAGGGAACGGACTGGAATTACACAGGATGGCCCTTTGCACCCGTCTTACATTTTTAGCACTCGCCAGCATCACAGGTCTGGATATAAGATCCTCTCTCCCCTTCTCTCCTCCCCGCCGCACAGCCCCAGCCCCAGCTGATCCGGACCTGCTTTAAGAACTTCAGCCCTAAATCGGTGCCGAGTGGCAAAGACATCCCACGAGCTGAAGCGGGGGAAAGAAAACCTGTATGGAGACAACTCACCCCCTCCACTCTGCCGGGAAGGACGGAAGTGTTGCCATCTGTGCCCAGTACCACGGTGCTCTGGCTCAAGGTCACCCAGGCGCCCTTGCTGTTGTTTTGCTCCAGCGTGCTCTTCCCAAGGCTTAGATTGGTGTCCCCGTCTGTGCTCTGCAAAGCGGGAATTTTGCAGTGAGGGACAGCAGCTTGCCCGGCGGTCCCTACCCCAGGGCTGTGCTTGCAGGGAAAGGCTTCCACAGATTCCCTCCGGAGGGTGGAGTTGGCTTGCACCGAGGTGCTGCTGAGCTTGCAGATCCCGACTTTGGTCCTCCCGAAATCATTTGGTTTTGCTTCTTCGGAGAGAAGTGTTTTGTTGTCGTTAGAGAGCGATCGGGGAAGCCTGGCCATCGCGGCGGGGGGTTGCGGCGGGGCATTCTGCGGCTCATTTTCGGGGCTGATTCTTGCAACTCCCGCACCTTCATTGGGTCCACGAGCCACGGTTTCGGGATTGTTCACAGCCTGCTTGCTCATATCCCTTTGACTGGCGTAATCCTAAAATGAGAACGTCACATATTTTACCAAAAGAAGAAGGAAGGGGGAGGGGGGAAATGCTGGTGCTGCAGAGATTCTACGAATTTCTGTCCCCGTGCTCAAAACGCATGCGCTAGAAAATGTGGATACAGGAGTGCTGCAGAATTTCGAAGAGCCCCGGCTCACCTGCTTGCCCTTCCATTCAATGTTAATATTCTGGGGGAAAAACAGTACGGTACACGAAAAAAAAAAAAGAAAAAAGAAAAAAAATCAAACCGTCAAATAAAAATCAGCACCGGCATCTGTAAATGCGTAATTCAAGTTTAAATAACTGATTCTACAGCACTGCACCGCCAAACCTCGTTAGATTTCACATCACGGCTGTAGGATGCTCCCTTCCCTATCACCAGTGTAGAAAGATTCTTTAATTTTACGCCCCATTTCCTTTCTGTCATTCAACAATGCACATCGACTTTTTTTTTTTTTATATATATATGAGCAAGAGACAAGCTGCCCTGTAGGCAGCAGGGGATGTTAAAAAACAAGTGAAATAGTGCCGGTGAACATTTCTGAGCTGGCTGCCACGCTTCGAAATGTGTCAGCAAGACGGTGAAA
>VXAY01002307.1:1453-46051 GCA_013399855.1 Oxyruncus cristatus
TCTCTCCTCCCAGCGCCGCCGCGGGGCGGATGCGGCGGTGCCGCCATAGTGCGGGCAGGAGGAGCTGCCGCTGCCACCGCCCGCCGGGGACGCGCTCCCGCCACTCCCTCTGCGCAGTCGGGAGCGGGCGGAGCCTGCGCGGCGCCGCCGGTTTTATCCCCAGCATCCCTCCCTGCGCGCCAGCGGGGCAAGCTGAGCGCGCTTCTGCCCGGGAACAGCGGCATCGGGCGGGAGGGACCGGAGGCGCCGTCACCTGGCGCTGCGGTGGAGGCGGGGCGCGGCGCTGTGTCTGCGGCAGCCCCGGGGCGCTGCTCGGGCGCTTTAAAGCTGCGGGAGCCGCCTGTGGTGGCAGCAGCAGCGGCGTTTGGAGCAGCGGAGCGAGGGGCAAGGGAGGCATGGAGGGCAAGCAGGCGGTGCCGGGGTCTGCGAGCGATGAGGGCGCCAAGGATGCGCTAGGCAGAGCGCCTGGTCCCACGCCGAGCCAGAGCCGCTTCCAGGTGGACTTGGTGGCCGAGGGGCCCCGCAAAGCGGGCGGGGACGTCGGCGCGGCAGGAAAGGGCGGCGAGGAAGCCAAGGGCAGGTTTCGCGTGAACTTCGTGGACCCGTCGGCCGGCGGCGAGAGCCCCGGCGAGCCCGGCGGCGGCGGCTCGGAGAGCGGCACCGTGAGCGGCGTCCAGAACGGCGGCGACACGGTGATGAGTGAGGGCAGCCTGCACTCGGGCGGGCACCACCACTACTACTATGACACCCACACCAACACCTACTACCTGCGCACCTTCGGCCACAACACCATGGACGCCGTGCCCCGCATCGACCACTACCGCCACACGGCCGCCGACCTGGGCGAGAAGCTGCTCCGGCCCAGCCTGGCCGAGCTGCACGATGAGCTGGACAAGGTGAGAGAGCGGCCCCACGGGGAGCGAGAAAAAGCTTAAAAAAAAAAAAGCCAAAATCTCGCCCAGCCTCGGGGAGGCGCAAACAATGCGGATGCATCGCTGGCGCCTCGGTTTTATTATTTTTTATTTTTTCCTTTCATGACGCAGTGATAGCAATCATCCCCTCCCCCCCCGTCACCGCGTGGTTTTGGGAGATGGTCCCCCCCAAATGCGAGAGGTATTTAGAGTTGTAGGTCTGTTCTGCAGCCGAGCAGGTTTTCCACTTCCATATCGCCTCCGGCAGATAGGGAATTAATTACCTGTTTGGGGAAAATTGGGCGTTTGCCATAGGTATTAGTCCCGGGAGGGGTATAGAAATGTTGGGAAGAGACACTTAAAAAAAAAAAAATTAAAAAAATAAGGATGTTCCTCCTGTTTATCAGCGGCTGGAGGTTTGTGTCCAAGCATCTGCAGATCTTCATCTGATCGGATCCGGATCAGATGCTGCGGGATCTACACAGGCGCAGATCCTTAACGAGCCTTTTCAGGAGTGCTGAGCGGCCCCGCTTTCGGTGTCAGGGCTTCGGAGCTCAAGCTTTTTCTATTTCGGACTACTAAGTCAGTGTGTTATTCGAGATGGGTTACAGTGGAAGCTGTTTTGTGTTGCAGGCTGTCTTGGCTAAAAGGCGAGCTTTAGCTGACTGTAGAATTAACTTAGTGCATTTTTTTTTAAACTACCATGATTAAACTAAAACCAGATAAACCTACTAAAGTGCTTTTGCCTCGCAGGTTTTTTCTATTCTCCAAGAAGCCCGTGTTCCAGTGGGGTTTTTCCGCTGGGTTTAGAGAAAACAAAGGACCATATGGACCACGTCCCAGTGAAGAATATTTTGTTTCCAGATCTTTTTTCGTCTCACCTTTCGCTCCTTATAGGTGGAGTTCCATGAGGAAAGTCTGTTCTTGCCAGACTTTCACAGCATTATTAGGCTGTTCAGTACTGGTTTGGGGGGTTTTATTTGTTCGTTTTTTGAGGGGGTTGTGGTGATTGTTTAAGTCCATTTCTTGAAACTGACTCTTCAACTGTGATAGGAATAATTGTTGGGTGTATTATAAAGATACTTCCTTGTGACATCTAAGATTAGTTCTCCAAATAATTACTACCTGTAACAGCAAGTTACTCCTGCCTTCCAGGTCCGCTTCTGATGAAGTTAAATGATGTTCTGTAGTCTGATTTTAAGTTAATGTAAAATAGAAATTGGCAACTGTGCATGGCCTAGGTGTGCTATAAATACAACACACATGTGTGCGCTCATAATATATATGAAAACACGGTGATTTCCTGTCCCCTTCCCTGAATTTCTGACTTCTGCCCCTTGATGGGACGCCCGTGTGTTTGGGTACTCCGAGCTGTAAGCAGAACATTGCTTGAATTTCTAAGCTTGGCAGGTAGGTCTTTCAATGTGTTTAGGTTGCAGCAGTCAGAAAAGCTCTTTGACACCATTAAGACTTTTGAGTGCAGAATCTAATGTATTCTGGAGCTATAATTTCTAAAATTGTGACATATACCTTAAGAGGAAACTCATGGCAAGCAATTTTCTTTGTAGTTTGTGGCATAGAGGAGTGGTAGACAACCTAATTACAAGATTGTTATCAAAATAGTTTCATTGTGAGTATTAATTAAATCATGAATTTCTTAAATATCATGAATTTGTTCTGCAATGTGGATAAATGTATACATGAAGATTTTTTTTTTTTCTTGAAAGTCATGTCCTATCTGCTGTGGGTCCTCCCCACCTCAAAAAAAAATGTTGGGAATAGAATATGCATTTTTGGTTGCATTTGCTATTAAGTATCAATTTTAAAGAGGGTGACAGGTATAAACTTCAGAATTTAAGTTGAAGTTCAATGGAGTAACTCAGCTGTTCTGTTGTAGGATGTTTAATTTCTACAGCAGTTCATGTGTTAGCTATTTAGGCTTATATGAAGAAGAGAAACCATTATTTTTGCTTCCAACTTAGCAAGACATTTTCCAAGGTGAAGATAAGAACACAAACGCTTTTAATAAGGGTGTGTCATGCATACTAATGGCATTGGGTAAGTACATTTCTGCCAATCTCTGGGGTATGAAATACATCTCTGATTATGTACTTGATTTCTGGACAGAGAGCTGATAACTTTTAAATCAAGATGGTATTGTACTTCTGTATAGAAGGTGTTCACGAAGCTGTGGTGCTTTTTTCGCTGTTTTCAGGGGGCTTATTGTCTCCATTCCCAAAGTGACTTCAGTTCCTGCTGAATAACAGTGGTGGTCTCTACTGTTAAACAATGCTGTGCATTAAAGAAGATATTTTCAGTAACTTGAGGGGTTAAGCTCGCTCTTAAGCTGTGAATTTCATGCTAATTTAACAGGTACAGCATGTCTGTAAAGGGCAGCTGGTACAAACATCTCCGTACCCTTATATAAAGTTTGCTCTGTGTGAATACCTATTGTTACGCCTGTGCTCTTGACCCAGGGAATCAAGGTTGGCAGTGACTTTGTGTTAATCCTAAACTGTTCACTGTCAGTGTGGTTCACTGCTTTGAATGCAGCAGTTTCACCTTGCAGTTAGAGTTTGTGCAATTCTGTTTGCATTCAATAGGTAAATAAATGTCAGGGAGTGTTGGAGAATTTGTTGATGCTGGTGCCAGTTATAGAACAGATTTTTTTTTTCCCTTAGGTTTGTTTAGAAAGGTTCATTATGTCTAACTTCTACTGATTCTGTTCACATAGAAAAGCACTATTGGAAGAAGATGCACTGTTTGAGGAAGATGCACGTACATGCACACGAGGGCTACCGTTTCTCAATGTTTGTCTTGCAGTCCTGGCAGGATAGGTGTTGATGTGGTCATTCCAACAGTGGCTGTTAGAGCAGAAAAGGGATTGCTCTTGAATCTGATTTTGTGAACATAGCTGGGTGATGCTGCAGTACTCTGAGGGGGATGAATTGAATAATGTTGGTAGATCGTTTTAAATTTCAAGGGAGGGGGTCTTGTTTTAGTATGTCATTGGTCACCTTGGCTATCAGCAGCCAGTCTGTTCTTGACCCAGGTGGTGTGCGTTAATCTCACTCTTCCTTAGAGAGACGAGAGAGGGAATTTCACAATGGGGTTACAGTTACTTAACGTCATAGATGAGGGGGATGCTTTAGTCTCCAGAGATGCAGAGGTGAGAGGGAGTTTATTAGCGAAGAGGTGGGAGGGGAACCAGTATACCATGACATGACAAGCAGGTTTTTTTGCCGTTATGGTGTCCCCTGCCCTCTGGAGGGCATTTGCCTTCAGACAGTAGGAAGATTAAAGGTGTCCTTGCTTTTCTTAATTTTCTTTTTCTTCCTGTCTGATGGTTTAGGAATTATCTGTTTTGCCTGGGTCAGCTACGCATGTACATAAAGATACAGCCTGTAGAAGACATTCCACCTGCCTTCATGTTCCTAAATTTATCAATTACTGTAGCATAATGTCACAGACCTTCTGGTTCTGAAAGGGATCTACTCATAAAGTATTCAGAATTGCATAGTGTTGTGCACTGCTGTGCATCAATTCAGTTTTTCTATATAGAATCGAATGAATTGTGGTGCTTTTTTGGTGTTGTTTTTTTTTTAAGACTAAAGCTTGCTGTGTGTGAGTGATTCTAATATGAGCTTTGTGCCATCCCTCGCAGCTACGGTGAGTGGATCCGGTGTGAACCAAGCCCTCTACTGGCAGCTCTGCTCTGTTGGTTAAATACTCACCGAGAGCACTGACAGGCTACAAGGTAGTGATCTCAGAGGAAGATCTTCACACCACCTCCACCCCCCGGCTCAAATTATAAAGCAAAACAAACAGGAATCCAAAGGCATTTAAAAACATGAGTGTGTTTTGCTTACTCCCATGTAAAAATCCAGGCACCTGTCATCTGAATTTGGAGACAGAAGTAAGAAAGAAGGCATTACTGATAGTCTTGGTACAGAATTGAGGAGGGCTTTTTGTTTGTTTTCACTGAAGTTGGATGACTGTAATTTTTTTAAATTGTCTTTCTGGCTTAGATTAGTATTTTCTCAAGCATTGCTGTTTTCTGTCTTACTTAAAATGTTTAACATAATGTTTAACATAAGCACAGTGAAAAGGTTCTGGATGGCACTATTTTTTAACGGACTGTATTCTGTCTTGAAAATGTTAAACAACTGCTGCACTTCTAATATGGATTTTTATTTTCTTTCAGTTCTTGGTTTGTCTGCTTGGGCCTCTAAAGAAAGCAGAACTCAGCTAAAGCTGCATAAAAAGCTAAAAGATGATTCTAGGTCATCAGATTAGCTGACCATGTTATGTAACATCTGTCTCTAAAAGCTCCTTCCTCCCCTGTTCCAGAAGACCGCGACCCTCTGTGCAGGTTGTTTTTACTGCACGTCCTTGCTGAATCTTGTTTGCTGTCTGTAGGTTTCTTATTTTCTGAGTCCCTGTGATTTTTGATTCTCATAGCTTTTCCTTCTTGCTGTCCTTCATATATGTGAGTGGAATTCAAATTTTCTTTCTGAACTTCACTGTACTAAAATAAAACAAGAAATTCTTAGTCTTGGTCTCTTTGCTCTTGGGATATCCCAGAAGCCTGTAATTTGTACTTGTACTGTTTAATCACTTTTGAACAGCATTTACCTTAATGCACATGTACTCAGATGAGGATTTACTGACATGATGCAAAGTGATGTTTTTACACTTTTTTAGTCCATGTGGAAAATCCTCATTTTTCTTATCCTAGTATCCCAGTAAATTACAACCAATTTTATCAAGGGAGAAAAGAGTGTACTGCTCTGTTTGCAGCACTAAATAATATTTGTGCTCCAGATCTTGTATTTTATAAGGACTGTGTATAATTTGTATTTTTACATTTCTTGATGCTTGTGTCTCTCTGAGAAGGCTTCAGTCCAAAACACCTGTGGAATACTGAAACACTTGAAACTGTCCTCAGCTAACTGCTAATATTGTTCTTACTGCTTGGTTTTTGTCCCAGAGAAGCTGGAAATAACTGAACCCTGTTAACAGTTTATAATTTCAGAGCACAAGTTTGGACTCCTGCTGAAAGGGATGAACTTTTGTACCCTTATAGATCTTAACTGGTTCTGGAAGGTGATCTGGTTTATAGAAAGTCAGCACCCCCTCAACTGCAAAATCTTGCACTGGATGTGGTGATCAGTTCCCTGATCCAGTACTCCAGTGATGACCACAAGCCTTTGACTGCACACTTGTATCAATAAAAAAGTTTGGGTGTGTACTCCTAATGTATGTATATTTATTTACTTAAAAAATTTATATATATGTGCTACTGTACAAGTATTGTCTATGGTACAAAGTAAAACTTCAAGAATTATATAAAGATGAAATAAAAAATCTTTTTTGTCTCTAACATCACACAAAAGAACCCGAAAGGATAGCACTAACTTCGCTCTGGCTGGAGACCTTTTTTTTCAGCATAACGTATTTCAGAACTGGTTAAAGGGGAAGGTGCTGCGGAATAAATCTTCAGATTAACTTTTTCCCATTTGGTACTGCACTTGATTAGACCTCAGATGTTTTCATTCTTGAAGAACATTCTTGCAGAGGAGTAGCTTGGCAAGATCGGTATCTTGGAGTAATTTAAACCAGTGTACTACATCTTCTGTTGAATTCTTCAGATTTTTTCCAAAGCCTCATATAATATCCATTCATGAGCAACCACAAACCTGTTTCCCCCACTTCTTGGTATAGGTAACAGCAGTCACACTGTGGTCACTTGTCACTTGTAACAATTTTTTTAAATAGTTTAATTCAAATGGTTTGCCTTTCAGTGTTTTGGAAGCTATCCAGCTTTTGCAGCTTAAGTGCATGGAAAGTCTTCAGTTTATTTCAGCACTTCAGCATAATGATTATGCCTGACAAACTTACTGATATTTCTTTATGCATAAAAACTAACTTAAGATGTGTTATATGTGCCATGTAAACTTAACTGACTCATGATACGATGATGAAAAGAGTAGAAAAATTCCTACCATCCATTTTAGTAAGGAGAGTTACCTTTCGCATCTTCATTTTGCTAGTGAACTTTCCTTCTTTGAATTAACAGTTTATATTTAAGATTATTCAGTTGTTTGTTGGTGGGGTTTGTTGGGGGTTTTTTTGTGTGGGTTTTTTTTTTTTGTTGTTGTTGTTTTGCTTTTTTTTTTAATTAAAAGAAAATAGCCATATCTGTTTCAGCTGTAAAGTGACTGTGATGCTGGGTTAATGATTCAACTTAGTCTGACAGTTTACATGGCAGAGACTCCTAAGACTATTCTGAGTAATGCTGCTTTTGACCTGTTTGGCAGCTTTGGCTGTGCCAGTACAAGTGAGTGCTGTGCTGTGTGGATGTACCAGCTCTGCTCAGTGCTCGCTCAGGGGCTGTGCTATGCTTTTATTCACCACTTCATGGTGTGGCATTGAAAGTTCAGGCAGTACTTAAATGATTTTTAGGATTATTTCAGTTGGCTTTTTAGCCTTTTGTAAGACAGCAGGTTAAATGTAATTTTTCAGGAACTGACTACACTTGTAGCTAGACTTCTGATAAAAATAGGACATTTCATTAGATGATTGCTGCATAGTGTCATTGGCTCCCTATCCCCCACGTCAAAGTGCTTCATTGTGTTTTGCAGAAGTGGATGAAACCCAAAAGCTGTTAAGAGCAGGAATGCCTGAAATTAACCATTTTTTTTGGAGGTGGAGTATAGAAGATGGCTTGTGTGGTGGTTTTGGCTGGGGTAGATTTACTTGTCTTCCCAGTGGATGTGTTTGCATTTATATTGAACACAGGTTGATAATGTGGAGATGTTTTTGTTATTGCTGAGCTTACACAGAGATAAGGCCTTTTCTGCTTTTTGTATTGCCAGGCTGGCAAGGAAGTTGGAGGTGCAGGGAGGTTGGGAGGAGACACAGCCAGGATGGTTGACCCCAACTGGCCAGAGAGATATTCCAGACCTTATGGCATCATGCTCAGTGTATAAAGTGGAGGGGAAAAGGAGGAAAGAGGCTAAGTTTGGAGTGGTGAAGTTTGCCCTCCAAAGTAACCTGGGACCCAGCAGTCTTGGAAGTGGCTGAACACCTGCCTGCCCACTGGAATCAGTGAATTCGTTCCTTGTTTTGCCTTGCTTGTGTGTTTGGCTTTTGTTTTACCTGTTAAATTGTTTCTATTTCAAGTTTTCCAGCTTTTACCCTTTCCATTCTCTCCCCGATCCCACTGGTGTGTAAGTGAGTGAGTGGCTGCAAGGGGCTTGGTGTTAGCTGGGGTTACACCAAGACAACTTGGAAATCTGGTGTGTCCTAAACAACTTCTTGACAAGATTGAAATGGATTCTCTTTTTTACTTAATTGCAGAACATTGTATTTCTTGGACTGTAATAGAGATGCAAAACTGCTCTGCAGGAGACTTGCTAATTGGATTTACTTCAGCCCTCATGCAGTCGAGTGCTGCATCTGCTTCATTCTGGGGTGTTTCAGGCTTATGTGTTTCAGATACTCATGTGAAAACTTCCTGTGCTCAGAGCCTGGATTCATTTTTCCTAGTAGTGTGATTTCTCCTTTCAGGGGAATGGATGTCAAAAGGAATATTGCAGTCAATGCACCGTAAGGAATAATTAGTTAAGTAAAATCATTCAGAGTACAATGGTTCTTCTGGAAAGGATCAAATACTTTAGTGCAGAAGGGAAGGTGCATTCTTGAGGTGTGAAGTAGACTTCCTTTTAAGCTGAATGGATTGGTTGCCCCTACACTTGTGCAGGAAATCATACTTCCTTCTGGCTAGATTAGTGGTGCAGTTTTCTGTTAACTAGAAGTGGAGAGACTGGCAAAGAAAGTTTGGGCTTTTTTGGGGGGAGGCTTGGTGTTTTTTTTCATTGGTTTTGATTTTTGTGGTTTTTTTGTTGTTTGGGGGATTTTGTACATCTGGTGGTGGGTTTTTTCAGTGTGACAGACGATGTTGACTGTTTCTTGTCAGGAAGGCCTGACTTTGCCTGCAGTATTTCTGGGAGTGTATACCATAAGTATTGTGGGTCTTCCATGGGGTGCCTGTACTGCAAAGCTCCCGAATAGAGGCCTTTTCTCATTTGTGTCTAATTGTCAGGTTGCCCAGAGTTTTGATATCATCCTCTGCCTATGGAGGGATGTATGAATCAAGGTGTGAAGTTGTAGGGAGTTTTCTTTGTTTTGCAAAGTGCTCTCTTTCTTTAATATTTTTGGTATGAAGGACAAATATATATTTCAGATGGGAATGAAGGTGCTCTTGCATACCTGCAGATGTCAGCAAAACTTTGCTGCTGTGTCACATGCAGAAACTACTTCAAAGGAATTTGTCTGGTCACAGCCATACTGGCTGTGGGCTTTTAAATCTCAGACGTACGTGCTTCCCTCTGGAACTTGTCTTTTTGGAAATATGGATTGTCCTTTCCTGTCATGAAAGGCAGAGATTTGATTCTGAGTGTCCTGTGCTGATGTCATGACAAGCAGATGAAATGACGTTGACACTGTCACTGTTTCCAGAGGCACTGATTAGTAACCTACCTTGAGAGAGACTTTATTTTGATGTGATGCTTAGGAACGCATTGAATCTTTTTGCTTAGAAAAGGCTGAAAACTCCAAATTCCAGTAGAGAAAGTAGATAGATGAAGGGATGAATTCACCCTTGGAGTATTGCACAATGTTCTGATGCCTGGATTAATTAGGTGACATGAGACGTTGGAGGCTGTTGGACACTGCCATGACAAGCAAGGTCATCAGGATCACTCAGATGCCAGCTTCTGTCTATTTTCACCAGTTAAAGTACTCTTAAGTTTGGGCAGTTTTGCTGTTACTTTACTTCTGATTTGATTCCAGACTTTTTTCTTGCAGCAGAAATCTACCAGATAGCATTTTGCATCCATCCCATTTTAGGACAGAAGGGTGATAATTGTCTCCTTAAAGAGAAAAGCCTATAGCCTTCATAAGCTTAGAGATTTGTCAGGAAGACGGTGTGCATGTATGGCATTAAAATGGTGCTAATCTTCACAAACAAAGCTCCTATCTATCTTTGTAAGCATGCCACTTAGAAAGAACAAGGATTTTACTCCTAAGCTGAAATCAATTGACTGAGTAAATTTCTTGATTAACAGTCTTGCTAGACTGGTTAATGCATTATACTACTGTAAGAGTTGGGAGGATGAGTTTATGATTTTTCCTTTAAAAAAATTAAAGTAAAAATGGCTTCTAAAGTAAGTATATATATATATGCATAAACATAAAAAATATTGTTTAATGTTTCTCTGTTAAAAGCACTGTTGAGTGCAATACAGAGAAACAAGCTGATGGCAGAGACATGTAGCTAATTTTTCAGTTGACATGTTAATTGCAACTATAATTTTTTTCTGTTTAAAATTGCTCTGTTATAATCAAAGTACAACACTCTTTAATTTCAGCTTAAGATAACATTAATGTTTTGTGTTTGATGCAATCTATTTTAAAATCTCTGGAAGTGGATGCCAAAGGCGTTTGCTGCTATATTTTAAATGTGTAATTGTAGAGAAGGTAATATAGCCAAAGCACTTAAGTTTTTGTCTCTTGGCTGCAGACCTGCAAAGGATTTCCTTTGATTGAAATGAGTAACCAATGGTTGAAACTGTTCATGTTTGATTCCAAGGAATCCCGAGTTTTAAGAACTGACTATGTTTTATCTGGGCAGTTTATCTCCTGTTGCTGTAGGTCACTTCTGGATGCCATTTAATGGATTAGTAGGCTTTTTTTGTAAAGGTGCTGGAATGAGGATTAGGGCAAATTTACTAATAGAATGTGTAATTCTCCCCTGTTTTATAACCAAGCAGTAAAGGACCAAATATGCTGTAATTTCTGAACTGCTGTTAACAAGCAATGATTAGCAGTGTTCCCTGATTGTTTTTTGAGTTTGTTTTTTCAAGAAAATGCAGAAAAGATGCTTAGGCAGGCTGAGGTCTGAATATGTCCTGTGCCATGTTTTCCTTTGCGTGTGCTCCCTGACTGGGTTTTTTCACCACTGGTAGCAGTACTAATCAGTCCAGCTTCCCATCTTAACTCCTGAAAAACCTGAACACCTGAATCTATTTTGATAACTTAAAATTATTTTTAACTAATGAATTATCAGAAATTTGTGAACTGTCCCAGGTGCCTGGGAAAGATATTGGCTTGATGAGTAGAAATATTTAAGTGAGAAATAACGCTGTTCGAAGCACCAATGATTCAGACTATTACATCTGTTGATAAGATGTAAGTGATGTAATTAAGATGCAGAAAGTTTAGTTTTAGAATTTCATTGCATTTTCATGAGAATGAGGGCTGTAACAAAGCATAAGTTGAGAGTTGTTGACACTTGTTCTTCATTTCCAAACTTTCTCGTGATAACCCTGCTGCCATCCATATTCCAACAAAGTAGGGATGGTGAGAAATGAGTAGAACAGCATGCAGCATTTAAAGTTTGTGTGTCCTACAGATGTGTATTATGCATTTTTCCCCCTTTGATTTACTCATTACAGGATTATTTTTCTGGTTTTATAGGCTTTTCAACTGTTACTGTGTAGAAAGGTGATAGTTTTCTGGAAGTATTTAGGATTGGTCAGGAAAAATTCTTTCAAGGGTAGTGGGAGATGTAGACAGCATACTTTATTTTTCCTTACTACTTTGCTTTCATAGGCACTGACTTTCACTTGTGTCAATTTCCAGTCCCTAGTTCTAATACAGATTATTCTGTGTTAAGATTATTCTGCGTTTTTTGATAGGTCCAAATAGCAAATGCCTTTCTCAAGAAGTAACTGTTTCATCCTGTTTGGATATTGGTACAGTATAGTTTTGGGGGTTTTGTGGCAGATAGGCTTAGGTATAGAGAAAAAATAGCTCTTTGCCAACAACAGTATTGCAAGTGTTAGTAATTTACAGAAGAGACTGTCCAGTCAGACTGTTCTTTAAGAGAGTGCTATGTAGAGTAAGATATTTTGAAAGTTATTACTTACGATACTTCTTCCCTTTTAGAGTTTATGTAGAGCTTATTTTCCTTACACACACAAAAAGCCACTTGAAAACAGTCAGACCTGGCAGAGGTGTTCTTCAAATTTAGTATTATACGCTCACTGATTTCTAATTTTTTTGTTAGTCTATAAGCAAAGGTAAAAATGAACAGTGATTGTTTGAAAAACTGGTTACAAACAATAGTCAGATCGCCAGGTCAAGTTACAGACTGGTGAGAACTTATTTTTCCTCTCATATATTTCAGGACTGAAATACTTTTGAATTTCCTTTCCTGACCAAGATTCCAGGCTTTACTTGATAAAGTTAATGTGTTAAAGGGTTAATGACAGGCCTGTGTGGTGTCCCTGGACAACAGTCTACTTGAAAACCATTCAGTAGATTTAGGTGTTTTGGAAAGGAAGGTCAGTGCTCTTGATTTCTTTCACAATTGGTTAGATAAAAGCATTAAAACATAAATACAGATTATCAAACTGACCCTTAGGCAAAAACTGGGAATTTCATGACTGCAAGTGTTAGCATGCTGCAAAAGTAATGTTTAAAGAATAGATACGTTTGATACAGTTTGGTGTCCTTCAGACAGCATTTAATGCCTGGTTTATTCTTTATCACGCTTTATCGCACAGTATCACACCCTATCACCCAGTATCACACTTGTAGCACTATGGACTGTTTGCAAAAGTTGTAATTGTTATATCAGAGGTAAACAACTTTGCAGCAGGATTATTCTGGGCAGTTACTCTGTGCAATACGTCTAGCACTTCTAAAATACTTTATTCAGATAATTAGAAGTGTCATAGGTGGTGGGATCTAGAATCCAAAAGTTCATTCCAGCAGGGAAAATGGAAGGTTTGCTCTTCCAAGAAAAGATCGTAGGTATTGTTTTAAAATCATAGCATTAGTATAATCTGAGGCAAAATGTCTGTTAATTCTGCTGTACTTTGATAATTTTCTTTAATCTGTCATTGTTATTTTATCCACTGGATAAAGTGTGTTTGAATGAGAGAAGCAAAAACAAATGTTCATAAGCTCTTTTTCTGTGTATGTTTTGCAGTGTGTTAATTCTGACAATATTCTGTCAGGTTTTGTACTTGAGAAGCTGTAGTCTTAACAGTGTGTGTCTGTAGAGTTGGTATATCTGAGAGTATAATCTCTACAAATAGGGATTCTTCCTCTGTTCAGACAGCTGGCATGCTACATCGGGATCAGTACATTTTACCGCTTGCTTCCTTGCACAATAAGGAATATTTTAAAATGGCAGTGCCTACAAAATTTAGCCTTTGGGAGATGAAAACAAGAAATTGTCATGGTAGGGTGTGGCAAACAGCTTGTCAGTAACGCTGGAAGCTGCAGTGAAAGGCTACAAAAGATGTGTGAAAGTCGCCCTTGTGAAGAAGGGTTTCTGCGAACATCTCTCACCTCAGATCTCTTGCTCTTGAGCCTGTGACTGCAGCTGACAGTAGAGAGAGACCCGTTGCTGCACAGTACTGTTCTGTCAGTACCTCTTGGGGAAAGACGGTTCTCAGGTGGCTTCTCTTGTTTTTTTTGTTCTCAGCAAGCATGTTGAGTGATAAAAGCACTGTGCTCAGTGCCAGAATATGTAGGTGCAAAGCAGTTTTTAATATAGGCAGCTTGATTAAATGTGCTGGAATGCCATTTTTATATTTCCTTGCAGGATCTGGAGCTTGAAAATATAAGGCTCTTGACTTTCTTTAACATTATGATAGCATAAACTGTTGGAATCATCCTGTATCCTACTAAGAGAGAAAAAGATACTGTTTTGAAGCCTTTGTAAGGAATTTATATGAGGAGAACTCTATACTGTATGGCATGTGGTAGCCTTGTAACTGGTCACACTTGAGAGATGGAAAAAGCCGTTAAATGCTCTAGTCTCACCTGCTTCTTTGGCATCCTTCTTCCACACAGGACTAATTGTAATGGGATGGGTTAGCTTAAAAAGTTAATGACTACTAGGAACATACCAAATCAGGCAATCCTCAAAGACAGCAGTCTACCAGAAGTACCACCCCATAATCTTACACGAACTTGCTTGTTGTCCGGTCCTTTACTTGGGACTTCCAAGTTGTGATTTTTGAAAAGAAAACAAGAGCAGAAGACTTCATGTCTGTTTGTTCTGGTACTACCTCATACAGTTCAACATAGCCAAAATGTGTTGCCATTAAGATGGGATTTAAATAGGTTCATTACAAGCATGCTGCATGACATACACCACTATCAAGATCTCTTAAGTAAAACTGAATAGCAATTTTTACTGATTAAAAACTTTCCCATGCACTGCTGTAGTCTAAGCTGTATGTGAAAAATATCAGGTCACTTCTAGCTACCAAGTATTTTGTCATTACTAATCTACGAGGCTATTCACAATTGGCACAAATAACTTATTGTTATGATCCAGTACTGGAGATGAAATAGTAGATTATTTGTATTTTTCAGATACTGTGAAACAGCAATGCAAAGTTCTGTGTAGGAGCAGAAATTAACTATTTCTTTTCTGAAGTCCTCTCAGTGTATGATAGAATTGTCAACACGTAAATGTATCTTACTTTTCCTTTAGCAGTGCAAATGAACACCATATCTGAGTATTTTTGGACTGATTATTTTGATTTAAAAGTTCTGTTAATAAGAACATTTCTGATCTGAAATGCTAAAACCTCTTTTGTTTCCCTATTGTTACACCCCCTCTAAATCCACAGTGTGTTAGTGTTTTTCACTGTTTATGAAGATCTTATCGTACATGTATTGCTGTTCTAAAATAGTTCTGCTGCAGTTTTTTCCATTCAGTATGTGAGTTGAGTAGAAGCATTGTATCCTTATGAGCACAAGCATGGAGAATACTACGCTGCTTGATTTACAGCTGAAACCACAGTGGTCCTTTCTTAATCTTGCATTAGAAGGCTGAACTTGGAGCCTTATGTAGTGGAATTCTTTTGTGCCCACACTCTGTAATATCTGTTCTCACTGGTGCTTTATTGGGCACCCACTAGCACTGATAACTGGGAGTAACCTTTCAGTTATTACATTTTGCTTGTGCTTCAAAATATTTTCCTAAGAAATATTGCATAGTGTGGAGAGATGAGACATACAGAACAAAACTTCCTTGTGTTCACAGTCTGTGTAACCTGGGGCTGATCTGGTAACTGATAACTCAAAATACCAGTTGTGAGCCATTACCTCCTTCCCAGAGTACAACAGGCTGAATTATGGGCCTTTTTTGGGCACTGCAGTGAAACACGTAGCTTTGACATGATGGTTGAGGTTGGAAGTGACCTCTGGAAGTGACTTTATTGATGTGTGCAGATTCTACCAACCTGGAAAGCCACATTCACATGCTCAAGTATATGATCTTTCTTACACTAGATACGAAGATATTCTCCACCTTCTTGTAGAACCAAAACGTGCAATAAACAAACTCGAAGCTTGTTGGGAAAAAAAAAAATACATTAACCACTTCAGTGTGTTTTAGGACATGAAGATACAAATTCCTTCTACCCTTCTTTGATCCTCCCTGACCAGTCTTCTCAAAGAACAATTTTGTTGTTTCTGTTAGAGACACGATGTTTGTTTTTGTAATAGTAGAAGATGTTGCCTAGTGTTGTCAGTTTTGTTGGCCAGAGATTAAAAATTGCATAGGTAATGTGAATGTTACAGTGCAGAATTGAGTTTGTTGCAGGTATAATGTGATGGTTTTCTGTGAGAAATAAGAATATGAAGAAAATATGAAGAAGTAGTGAGTGGTTATAGTTACATGCTTGATTGGCAGTTTTGTTGTAGTTCTGAACATGTTTTATAGTCTTTTCCTTGTTCTAATGCATCTTTGTTTCCTCCCCACTTGTCAAAGTGGGTGGGGGAGAAGTGGGGAGAAGCTTCTGGTGAGTGCTCCTGGAAACAGAAGAATCTGAGGGAGACATGAATAACAGAAGGATTTTTATGGTTTACTCCTGCATTTCTAGGCCACCGGAGCAGGGCAGTAGGTCTTCTCATCCTCTTGTGTCATGAGCCTGAGTAAGGGGCTTTATGTTTCCTTAGTTCTGGTTTAGGCAGGTCAGTGTATCTGAAGTACAGCAGCATGGTAATTGTCTGTTTTTTGGTCCTCACTGTTCTTACTACCACTTTAAATGGATCATGTACCACTACTTCATTTGGCTTCAGTGCCTGAATACAAATAATCAGCAAATCAGTAGGTTCCTCTGGTCAAAGGCAGTGCAAATCTCCTGCGAATTACAGCCAGAAGAGCTGCAGTTCAGTGAACTGTATAACTCCTGGTTATTTTTCTCTTTGTCGTCTGTTTAATATATGTAATACAGTATATATACACACATACATGAAAGAATATATATATAAAACACATGTCTATTTTTTAAAAATCCCTTCTGGAGTCAATAAAATGTACTCTTTAGGAAAACTCACTGTTAAAGGTAATGACCTGGAAACTGATAATGATTCTGCCTGGTAGTGGAAAGCTTATGTCTTACAGGATCTCCAAGTGTGTTGCAGGTACCCATGGCTTTATGAAAATTTCATGATTCAGAGTCAGTGAGAGAAGCACTGACATGAATCTATCATATAGATAGGATAAGGTTGACATAATCTGATTTTTTTCTTTTTTAGATCCATTTTATGTGTTTACTACTGGTTATGAGGGGATATAGGTGGCACCCTTCATAATTGACAGGTCTAGAAATATTTTCTTTTGATTTTGTGCTGAGAGTATATTTGATATTAATATATCAGGAGTAGAAATAACTTATTAAATACCTCACCCTAATTCTTCTTAGTCTTTCCCATCAGCACAGCACATACTTCTTGAAAGCATTGTTTGTGTCCACTCTATTTTGTGTCTTATTTAGCAAGTGTGGGTTCTGCCCTTTACCTCACTGGGATTGAACCTCTAATGGTTTAAATGTTTTCTAAGCCCTCTGGATTGCAGGCTGCTTCATAATACACTGCTTCAGCTGGTTTGTTGAATGGTATTCAGAGTCTTTCTAGTTGTGTCCATTCTTAATACTTGTTGCCTTGGATAACTAACATACTTTATTTAGAGTGCTTCTTACAGATTTCTTTTTGGAAATGTAGAAAGTATTTGAGTTTAAATGCTCAGGTGTTTGCCTGGCTTGGCAAAACAAAACTACCTCTTAAGCAAGTGTACATAGACATAATTTTTCATATATATCAGATATTTAAGATTTCTACGTTGTGAAGTTGGGAGTTGAATTGCGAAGAAAAGCCCTGAGTTTGTCTTGTCCATGGGACTGATGTTTTCTGCATCTATCATCCTTCTCATTTAAACAGGGAAAAGCTAGAAGAGATTTCTCTCCCCTTATTTTCTCTGAAAAGCCCATCTCCCACCCTTTTTCCTAGCCAAGTCACCTTACAATGAGTAGTAGAATAGTTCACAGAGAAGTGAATAATTTATTTCCTGAAAAATTTATCAAATGATAGGTTAGTCTGAACTACAGGAAATGCTACAGTTGACACCAGTAACTTCTGGTAAATGCTTCCAGATTAAGAACTGAAACCTCTTGTTGTGTAAAAGTCACAGCGTTTGAAACCTTCTAGCCATTTTTTTAAGAGACCAGGTATTTGTTTCTTTAGGGGATGTAGAATTGGGATGTAGAATGATTCTTGAAAATACTTATTACAGTGTCTTCTAGCAGTTTGCTCTTGTAAGTTTGTTTCAGTCTTTGAAATCTGAGATGTGCGTTGTGCAAAGAACATAAAGGAACAGCTAAAAACTTCAGCCATGTCATTCTTTAATTTTTCAGTTTATACAAGTCGATGGGGGGTTTTTTTTACAACATGAGTATCACATGTGCACTCTGCTCTTTCAATCACATAATATATGAACTTTTTTTTTTGTTTTCCTAGGAGCCCTTTGAAGATGGCTATGCAAATGGTGAGGAAGGCACCCCAGCCGGGGAAGCAGCTGTCACTTATACACCTGATAGCAAAGGGGTGGTCAAATTTGGGTGGATAAAAGGTGTATTGGTAAGTTTGACGTATTGTACTTAAGTTTCTTACAGATATAATCTTTCTAAAAATCATCTTTTTTGAGAGGTGTCGTGATAGTGCAATATAAACGAAAGATTATATGCATGAGAGATGTGAAAAATGCCATAATTTTAGGAAGGGTTGCTCCAACTTTACTGAATTTTAAGGAAGTAAGTACGTCAGGACTGCAAGTTTTTAGGGGATTATGATTTCTTAGCACATGTTTTAGAGTTTTTAAGTTGCATAATTTCCAAGAAGGAAAAGGATCATTTTAAGTATTCATATGTAGTAAAAAAAAGTATGTATGAATTGTAAGTGACAAATGTAAATGGAGAGAATACAGTTAATGTGCGTGCACTTTGAATTGGGACTGTATGAAACAAAAACCCTAATGTTTTGAGGAGAATACCTATCTGTATATAACAAAACTTGACCATGGTTAAATACTTAAATTTTCATGTTACAAAAAGTCATCTTCTAAGCTGTGGAAGTCTTGACACTAAATACAGTGCAGTAATAGTGAAAAAAACTGATTTGGAGTAGTGAAAAATGACAGATTGCATGGGGGAATTTTATTAAAAGTACATATTAATATATTTTTAGTATTTTGGCAAAGAGGAACCATCGTTAGTATGTATTCTCCAAAGCTGTAAGAATTTATTGTGCTGGCTACAAACAAGGCAGTTGGTTAAAATGTGCTGAACTCGAGCATTCAGAATACCTAACTTTAGTTCAGCAAATTTCCAGTATGTATTAGCAACTTCCTTACAAGTAGCCACATTCCCTGCCTTGGGAGGGAGAAGGAGAGTGTCTGTGATAGCTGTGAAACCCAAACTCTGTATAGGACTATTCTTGTAAGCAGTCTTCTGATATTAAAGAGATACAGGGTAAATGTTGCTGACGGTTTTCTTCCAAGGTCAATTTAAAATTTTCTAGATGCATGATCTCATTTTTAGTGGTTTGGAAGTTATAGTTTGTATTTCATAGTAAGCATAAGCTGCCTGGATGAGTATTTTCAGTTCAGGTGATCTACATTTTGCAAAAGACTTGAAAACTTTTGTGGTTTGGAGAGGTTCTTGTCTCCCTTCTCTTTGCAGGATTGATATCCTATTGTTTAGGTAAGAGAGAGACCCAAGATTTGTTTTCATTTTCCTGTCCAAATTCTACACAGTACAAACTCTATTTTTATTGGGAACTAAGAGTTTTAAATGCAGGGATTAAAAAAAACATGCAGTCCTCCATCCTGTTATTGTGCAGCTGTGTTGTAAGACAGAAAAGTTTTAGGAGTGAGAAGTTGTAGAGGTTGTTTTTTACTTTAAAAATAAATTGTGTAGTAGGATATTGCTTTAGTGCATTTCTTTTTGAGAGAGGTTCATGGGAGATCTGAACTGAGACTGTATACCTCAGTCATAGTAGAGTCTTACTTTTAGTTATGTGTTCTGTGGTATGCATTTTGGATCCTGAGGGTTGGGTCTAAATTATTTTTATTGTTTGGTCAAGACGTACTGCAAGTGTCAGATACTGACATAGAATAATATTAACTTTATCTGTGTTCAAAGTAGTAACTTTTAAATTTTATTTAACTTCCTTTTTTTAAATCAAACGTTAAATTGTCTAATAACAGAGTTTATTCTTGTGAAATAATTTAAAAAGTGGTGAGGAAAGACAGCAAGATAATTTTCAAGAATGTTAAAAACTGAAATGAAGACCTAGTGAAAATGACTGCAGACTTGAAACCTAACCATTGAAAAATTTCTGTTTTATATTAGGTACGATGCATGTTAAATATTTGGGGGGTGATGCTCTTCATCAGGCTATCATGGATTGTAGGACAAGCTGGGATAGGTATGTGTACTAATGCTGTTATTTTATTTCAGTGACTTTTAAATGTGATCCAAAAGAGGTGTTGGTCCTGAGCTTACACTTCAAACAGGAGTAAAAAATGACCTTGATATTGCCCATTTTTATGGTAATTTACCCTTATCAAAACTTGAAGCACTTAGACTTTTTCATTTAGGCATAAGGTATGGAATTTAAAATGGGCATTTTGAAGTACTCAGTGAACTGCAGAGGTAAACTTTTGATCTCTGATTATTGAAATTTGAGTATGGGCTGTGTAGTATATAAGCAATTTTTTTCCAAGACTTACATTAGTATTGGACTGCACAAAATCTTTGTTCTGCAAAAGGATTATGTTTTCTTGAAGCTCGAGGATACAGCTCTTACCTTGCTGATTTAAGAGAACATTTACCCACTTTTATTTTTATCCTGGAAACTTCTCTGTACAAAAGGGGAGAGTAGAACCCTTTTGCTTGAATATGTGGAATCATGCACAGTAAATTTGTGGGTTTTTGCAAGACTTAAGTATTTAAATGGAGTTAAGTTGAAGGTCTGTATTCTTTAATACCACTGTGCTTACACTGTTTCCTGCCCCCCCGCCCCCGTCTTTTTCCAAAAGGTCTGTCTGTCTTGGTGATTGGAATGGCCACTGTTGTGACAACTATTACAGGACTCTCTACTTCAGCAATAGCCACAAATGGATTTGTAAGAGGAGGTAAACCAACTTCCATCAAGTTTTTAAAGCTTTCCTCACGCTGAAGTGCACACCTTAAAGTTGCTGAGGACCAGTCTTCTTTATGTTGCGTATTTGACTAAACAGTCATATAAATAGTGTTTATTTTTTGTCCAAGCAGTCATGTAAATAAACAGTCATGCTAATAAAAAGTCAGTAGTTAGCCTGCTAATTTGATCTGACTAGTGGCTTCTTTTCCACTGTGAAAGAAACATTATTCTTCACTTCTATAATACAAACATTTTCAGGGATACATATCCAGGAATAATAGGGTCTTAATATTCTCCTGCATCTGAAGTGTGCACATATGCTTTTGTATGTGTTCATGTCCTGAAATCAACCTTTACAAGTAACTCTTCAAACTCTTGGTTACCTCCAGCTTCCCTGAGGTTGATGGTTTTCGTTCTCTTTTGTGGTTTGTGTGCTGTTGTCGGCAGTTCCTATAAATATTTTTAAAGTGGTTGGTCTGACACGGTCAAACTGCTTCATGACATACAAGAGTGCTAATAGTAGAAAATGTGGTGGAGTTAAAATAGAAACTTGGAAAAGCATCTTCATTAAGGTTAAGAAGGAAGAGAAAAGCCTCAGTATCACAAAGTAAGCAGACATAATGGGAAAGAGCACCTATAAGTGTTAGCATTATGTTAAGCTTAATTTCTAAATGCTGTTTCTACTTTTAAAATTGCATTATGCATATCAGATTTTCCCATTCCTATGAGGGCCTTTTTTGGTCACTCTTGAATTACAGTACTTCATTGGAAAATTTGAAGTACTGAATGGGAAGAACTGTAGAATAAAATCACAATTGTTTCTATAAAAATCTTGTATTGCAGTAAGATTTTTTTAATGTTACATAAGGCATACGGAGTATGGCCAAGCTGGCTACATACATATGATTTGCACAGGAAGTTTAATGCAGTGAAATTAATGGTTTCCTCACTCAATTACTTCAGACTGGACCTGGAGGACTTTGCTGCTTCTAGGAAGCTTAGTCCTAAATTTGAGGAATATACCTTTGCTACATTTTCAAATGCAGAAAACTCCTTTAATACAACAGAGCTTTAAGAAACAGGTCTTAGAGGTCTGGGACCTTAGTGGGTTTATTACGATTGGCTTTGTCAGTTTCTTAATCTATAACTAAAGAACATAGCAGAACTGTATACAAGTGCTTTCAGCAGTTTGAAGCAAAAAGCCCAGTAATACTGCTCCTTGTTTTACAATTTGGTTTTTTTTTCCCAGAGAACTGGTTACAGAGCTGAATAATATGATGTGGTGCATGAATTGTTCAAATATATTCATGACACTTCAGCATGTCTGTCCCTAAAATGCTGAGTTTAGGGTTATTTTCCAATACATTAGGGAAGGTACAAGAATAAGTAGATTCTGGTTCACGTAAACATTAAATTGCTGATGACTGTCTGTTCTTTGGCTCTGTCATGCCGTGGTTATTTTTGTCTTTCGTTTTTCTTTTTTTCAGGAGGAGCATATTACTTAATTTCACGAAGTCTGGGGCCAGAGTTTGGTGGTGCCATAGGTCTGATTTTTGCATTTGCCAATGCTGTAGCAGTAGCAATGTATGTTGTTGGCTTTGCAGAGACAGTTGTGGAGCTACTCAAGGTACGTGGATGATAGTGGTTGTATTGATTACACTTGATGCAAGTTTGAGCTGTGATCTAATCCCAGAATGGTTGGGGTTGGAAGGGACCTTAAAGCTCATCCAGTTACACCGCATGCCATGGGCAGGGACACCTTCCACTAGACCAGGTTTCTCCAAGCCCCATCCAACCTGGCCTTGGATGTTTTCAGGGATGGAGCATCTACAACCTCCCTGGACAGCCCATCCTAATGTTTGACCACTCTTGCTGTGAAGTGTTTCTTCCTTGTATCTAGTCTAAATCTGCCCTCTTTTAGTCCGAAACCATTCCTCCTTGTCCTATCACTCACTACAAACCCTGTCCAAAAGTCTGTCCCTATCTTTTTTATAAGCCCCCTTTAAATATTGATGTCTCTGGAGCTTTCTTTTCCCCAGTCTGAAGGACCCCAGCAACTCCAGTCATTTCCATTTAGAAGATGCATTGATGTGATAAACTCAAGGCAAAAAAACTAATTACTTTTATCCTTAAAGGGAATTTAAAATTTGTGAATTTGTGGTATAGAGGTTAGCTTCTAATAAATTACAATAAATAAAATGCTGTTCTGTAGTAGAGAAGATAATTACCCAATGAAGTACATGACTGTGTATTTTTGTTTGTTTGTTTCATTAGGAAAATGGAACGTTGATGATTGATGAAATGAATGATATCAGAATCATAGGGGCTATTACAGTGGTTATACTGCTGGGTATTTCCATTGCAGGAATGGAATGGGAAGCAAAAGTAAGGAACCCCATCTTTTCTTTCATTCTCTGCTTCGTAATTCTGATTCCATTTTTGTACCTCAGCTGTTTGACTTATATTTAATATATTTAGTGTATTCAGTACTGCATGGTGGTATGTCAGAAGTCAGTCAGTTGCTTTTTATGTAAAAGTTCCTGGTCTGACACTGGCATGTGCAGGTCTGGACAGTGTTTCAGATCTTAGGCCACTTCCCTTCATTGGAAGCTTAAGCATGTGCGAGGACCTGAAATCCAGGATAATCTACTCTTAATGACACTGCCAAGTAGGTTAGTGGTATTTCCTTCTTCTGGGCAACTACAGCACAAGAAGAGAAGATAAGAACTTTAGCATGGGTATTTTCCCTTACTGCAGCCTTCAGGTGAGTTCTGCAGATGAAAAGTACAGGAAGCCAGTTTAAAGCTATATAGTTTCTTCTGAGTTAAAACCAGTGTTATTTTCTTCTCTTCCATTCTCTCCTGGTTTGGGTTTTACTTGGAAACAGCCAGACAGTGAGATGCATTCACTAGGCCAAGCAGTGAGAGGGGTTTTGAATGTTTTTGGTGATGAATGTGTAGGAGGGTAAACCTACTTCCCTCATCTTGCTGTGGCTGCAGTGTCTTAGGTCAACTCTCTGTTGGTCAACTGTTTGTGGAAACAAACACGAAATCTTAGAGTACCTTAATATGGAGGTTGCCTTACTTTTTTCTTCTTGGCATTTTTAGGCAGTGTAGCTTGCTCTGTTTCCTGCACCTGATAGGCTTTTTGTGAGTATCTGTCCATAGTGTGCTCAAAAATAATTGAGAAGAAAGAGCCTCTCACAGAGTCTCTGTTCCCAACTGATATTTGTGTCACTGTAACTCCTGTTTTCTGCACGAAAGGAACTTCATGAAGTGTTAAAAGTTTGTTATGCTCCTGCATTAAGAGGATGATCATATTCATAACAAAATGAGAGAGAGTTTTTTCTCATGGTTGCTTCCAGCCCTAGAAACAGGGGTCGTAGAAGAAGTGAAGATCTACTACAGGGAGAAAAGAAACTTGCAGAAATTGACTTTGGCATGTACTTTTAAATTGAACTTCTGTAAAAACTGTTTATATTTCTCCAGTAGTCCTTCCCTGTCTGTAACCTTGAACTTGTAATGGTGTCTTTATAAACCCAGGAAATACCTTGCTTTTGCTGGGTACCTTGAGCAATTATATAACAATTGCGTGCGTGGAAATATCCCTGTTTAGTGTTTTTATATCAAACCTGAATTGTGGTATCACTGCAGTGCCATCCTTGTTAGGGAACGGGTAGCTTTCCAAAATCCAGTGCTCAATGCAGAAGTCAAAGCTTGTCTTGGTTTCTGTCTCATGGAAGAGGGCAGGTGGGAGCAGTCATAAGCAACTGAACCTGTCAAACGAGCATTTCATGTGGGCTAACATGCAACTCATCATAGCAAAACATTAATGTTTTCCTCTTGATTATAGTATCTGTGATGTTCTCCTGTGCCTTACCCACATCTTAGATTCCCCCGATCCACTTCCCAAGGCATTTTCTATAATAATACCTTTGAAATAGATATAAAAGCTAAGAGAGAGTGGGATTCCAAGGAAGTCTCCTTTGAAAAATGGCTTTTCAGAGTTTGTCATCTCTTACTACTCAACTGCTTGTGTTGAAGGAGTGTATTTATTGTGTTACATGCCCATTCTTTCAGTCTTTTGAATTTAAGGAAAATACTCAGCAAACACTCCTAGCTTAAGGGAGAAGCCTAGGTTTGTTACTGGAAAAATCCAGTAACTTGTGACAATTGCTCTGTGATAACTTCACATTGAATTCTCTGGTCTTATTAAAGATTTCTGTAACCACACAACTGAATTCTCACACCTCTCCTCTATTCCTGAAGCTTTACAAAGGTTTAGATACAATGCATAAACTGGTTTCTTCAGGTAGAATTTTAAATCTGCTTCAGGATGTTATACTCTGTTTATTGCTGTTCTGCGTTGTTTTCCTGGAAGGCTGTGTGAACTGAAAATCTTGTACTTATAGAAATGAGCAATGCCACAGCGCTCTTGCACATCAATTTCTGATCCTAGGCGTGAAAAAAGTCTATTAATAGCTTTCTCAAACCGCTGGCATATGCCTTTCTAAGGAATCAAATAACTCAGAAGATAACAGAGCAGTGTGGTTGCTTATTTAAATGTAAAACCTGAAGTATCTCTTCAAGGCCTATATTTCTTCACACTTTTGAGGTGTTGGATGGTATGAAGTACTTTTTTTTCCTATTTGTAGGGTTCTGTGGAAGGGTGACTAAAAATCTAAGTTGTGATCAAAGAAGTCTCAAGAAAACTAGAAAGTAACAACTAATGGTTGTAGTCTGTAATTCCATAAATAAGTATTGACAACATGAGAACGTAGCAAAATAACCTGGTTCATCACATAAAGTAGGAAACCATAGCAGTTTGATTCCAGATGTAATAAAATTTTTAGTCAGTATCACATACTGAAGTATAAGGCAAAGTATTATGACCACAGTTTATAAGGCAGTAGTAGCACTTGTGTTGGCTATTTTCTTGTGAATTTCTTAAATCTACTCAAATGCACTTGTACCTATAAATAGAGAATATAGTTTGTTTAAGCATTTTATCTTCAGAAGTACGACTTGGAGGGATTTGTTAATAATGAACTTTTGATTAGATATTAAACTGGGGAATTACTCCTAATTGTTCGTTAAAAATCTTTGTGCTAGTTCTCTCCAGCTTTCCTTATTTATTAGTGGAAAACATGCTGATAAGACTAAGCTGACTTTGGAATCAAGCAAACATTTACATTTTGGAGCACAACACTTGATACTGAGAAGAAAACAGGTTCTTCTGTCTGACTGCAGTCTTTATGTTTCAGGCACAGATAGTCCTGCTGGTGATCCTCATAATTGCTATTGGAGACTTTGTCATAGGAACATTTATTCCTCTGGATAGCAAGAAGCCCAAAGGATTCTTTGGTTATAAAGGTATGCTGGAACAGTTTACAGCTTTGCACACAATAGCTTTTTTGCAAAAAGGAAATAGGGTGTTAAAATTAAGTTAAACATCTAATATACGTTATAGTCCTATTTAACTATAGAGATTTTTTGTTTCCGGATTCTTTCAAAGTTCTGCAGTTTTGTCCTTTAAAACTATTGGGCGAAAACTTGTTCCTGACTGCTTAATATTGAATATATTAAATTTTTAAAAAAGTGTATGATACTGTAAGTAATTTTTCTGATTATAAAAGCTATTTGAGTTTACTGTGTTAATTTTACTTTGAGTTGAAGTGATAAATAAGGGCTCAGCTGTTCTATACTTAATTTTAAGAAGGTCACAGAGCTGTGACTTTCATCTTTTTCGTGTTTTCATGGGTCAAGTAATGGCTGGAATGGTTTAATACTATAACTTCTATATAAATAGTGATAGATTTAAATCTTTCCACAGCTGAAATATTTATGGAGAATTTTGGACCAGATTTCCGAGATGATGAAACTTTCTTTTCTGTATTTGCTATTTTCTTCCCTGCTGCAACTGGCATACTTGCTGGTGCAAATATCTCGGGAGACCTTGCGGTGAGTAGCGGATTAGCAAACACTATTCATGACCACTGGAGTGTGCATTTATCTCTGTCATCACTGTCCACTGACATTTTTCTTTCAGGATCCTCAGTCAGCCATACCTAAAGGAACGCTGTTGGCCATCTTAATCACTACATTGGTTTACGTAGGAATTGCAGTATCTGTAGGTAAATAGAGAATGTTTTTAACTTTTATCCTTTCACATTCATTCTGAGGATGTATTTTGATGCGATTGTATGTGATTTGTTATGTAAAGCCCTTATGTAATTGACTTCCCTGCATAGGAAAGTGATAGCCAAAGGTTTCTAACTTCAACTATTGGAAATTCAGTTTTCAGCTTGTTTTATAATTTTCTGAAATGTTTTCCTAGGACTGGTGACTGCTTCAGAGTAAAGATGACAAAAGACTCCATATGGATGTTTCCTCATTTTTTGTAGTTATTTATTTTAAAGGATTTACAGTTTAGCAATGGGATAATCCGTTAATTATAAGTGTGTTTTCAGGAAATACTCACTGAACTAACACCTGTATTGGTTTGAGGATGGTGGTAATCAGCCATTTCCCTGGAGTGAGCTGTGGGATAATCAGACAGCACTTCGGTGAGGATGCTTGAGCAGTGGTTTCCCAGCTGAGGGAGCAGACTGAGTAATGCCTGAGTCACCCACAGTCAGAAATGTCATGTTCAGAAACATGTTCTGTAGTTTTATTTTCATGTGGAAAGAGGAAGAACCATCATAGACTAATCTGAGTCTTGTACAGCTTCTTTTCCCAATGTTCCTCTCCCCACAGTGGGTTGAAATTCTTTGTAAAAGTTGCGTTGGAGTTGGATACCAGTTCTACTCTAGAGCAGCAGTGGTTAACCAGGTTTTTCCCACCCATTCTACAAAGTAATTCTAGTAACCTTAAGATTATAGGATTGTAATTGTATCTTGCATATTTCTTGCCTGTGGTTGGAAATGTTTTCGTTCGTATCATATAAACTAGTTTCTGGCAGCAATAATCAGTTTTCTTATGTGAAAGACCTTGTTCTGTCATAGTGTTGCCTTTTGAGTGAAATTCTCATTTATAAGAGTACCACTGAGCTTGCCACTAATGAGATTTCCTTTTTTAAGATACCAATCTTGCTATTCTGCCTCTGTTGGCTAACACTGGAGTGTAGCTCTGCCAAATAGTTGCTCTGTAGTGATTGTGCTTTATGCAGCAATAATGACCTACACTTATTGCCTAATTAGATTGACTGTATAAGCCTCTACTACCAAATTTGAATACTTTGGGACTTCAACCGACATGAGAATAAAATGCTTGTTAATACTCACTTGTTAATGGAATACTTTGATCATCTTCCAAGCATGAAAAATGCAATATAAAATAGCAACAAAAAAAAGCAATTTGCAAAACAAACTGAATGTGGAATTGTTGGATGCTAGTTAGAAAAGGCCAGTAGAAGTCAGATTATAGGTGAAATTTAGCCTTTTTTCAAGGCATTGAATTAAGCATATTGGACAAATACAAATACTTTTATCCCTTTTCCAGAGTAGTGGTGAGCAAGTCATTAAAACTTCGAAGGGGCTGAGGTTGCTGAGCAGTTATAGCTGAAGAAGATCATGTTGTGAACTTAGCTCAGTATTTTTATGCTCTGTAGCAAGTAAGAGGTTTAAACTGAATAGAAAAGCCTTAAAAAAAGGAAAATTGCTAGTCCTGTGGATAGAACTAGGCAGCTATTTCAGAAAGATAATAGCTGTGAGGAGAAAGTAGGCAGTTTCATATTTTACCAAAGGACTAATGCAAACAGGCAGGTGGCAGGAGGCAGATTTCAGAGGCAAATTTGGCATCCAAATTCTTGAAAGATCAGTTTCAAAGAACAACATTTATTACTTTAAAAGCGAGGGAAGTTCTAAGAAAAAATAAGCTGAAGTTTTGAGGAGGCCTATGATGTGCTTCCTGTACTTTGGAAAGTAAAACTAATTAACAAGAGCCTAACTGTAGGTGCTTGTAGCACCAGTGAAGTTAAAAATTCTGAACTACAATCTCAGGGACTCAGAGTGGTACCTCTGGAATTCGTGTAGTTAAGGAAATACTTGATATAGATGGCCCATTAACCTTCGAAGGCTTATAGCATGGCAAAACTTCATTTGACTTTGGCAGGAACGTGCTTATAAATGCCTGTGAAAAGGGGAAGTACTGTTATTCTGGGAAAGAAGACCTAGAGGTTCTCAGAAAAAATATTGCCAGAACTGTATAAATCAATAAAACTTTTCTGAATAAGGATTAAATACAGTGTCCAGATTGATACTTAGATTTAAGTGTCTTCTGCTGAGAACAGAGCTGGCCCAGCTGGCTTATGTTCTACTTCCTTTCATAATAAGGCCCACAATAATTCCTAGCGCTATTATCCCTTTGACTCTGTGTCTGAAAGTACCGCTAGCCGGCTGGATCTGAACTATGAAAAAATGAGGAAGAGGAGGGTTGTGATAGTGCGTTGTAGGTATTTAAAGGGTTGCTTAACCTACTGGGCCTGCCACTGCAATCTGTCACCAACAAAATGTTACCTACAAATAGTTCAGCTGGGAACTGTATTGTCCCGTCCATTATATAATTCTTGAATGTCTGGGACAAATATTTGTATGGTGGAGGAGAAGAAACATTTTCCTTTTACAGAGCTTTTAATTCAATTTAAAACAGAAAACAACAAAAAGAAACCTAGCTCCTCCACAAGCTTAGAAAACCCATAAGACAGGTGGTGAATATAGGAAATTCGTACTGTAGTTTAACCAGCTGGGCCTAATTAAGTAACTAAAAAAGAAATCTGAGGAGTGGAAGGATTAAGTAATACCCGTCTAATGGGACCAGATATTACTGTGGACTGTTAATCAGGTTCTAATGGCTGAGAAGCAATCTGAATATGTATAGGTAATTAGGAATTCATTTTCCCGATGGAAGAGAGGCAATTTACATAGATATCTAGGAATATGACTGGAGAAACTTAAATCTGTGCCCTTCCCATTTTGCAAGTAAATAGTTGAGGTCCTCAGGAGTTCTGGTTGCCAGGACCTCCTTGTCATTCAAGTTGCTAAAAGATTGAAGTAAGGGGATTTTATTGACTGTTGCTCTACAGACTTTTCCCAGTTCCTTGTTTAATTCCTGTTCTTGGAAGTATTTGCTGTGTCCAAACAGTTTGACTGCCTCAGCTATTAAACCATAAAATATTAAATAATACTTAGTCTGCTCTAATTTTTATCCTGTATGAGACAAAAAACCTTGATGTAGAAGACTTACAGACTTTGAGTACCTTTAGTTATTTTTCTTCGTATTTACAGGCTGAAATAGTGTCTTCACCATTCTCTTGACCAGCAAAAATTATAAGTAATCATAAATAAACTGTAGATAGCAAGTGAGGTGATAATTATTAAAAAAATGTGGAAGGAATGATACTGTGGGGCTTTGTTTTTCACCAGGAAACCAACTCAAAATACCATGGTCACATGGGAGATGGCTTGTTTAAATGTTGGGAAATGGCTTGCAACAGACTTCATGACAAACTGTTCAATTTTTTTTAAATTTCTGAACCATATTGACTGGGAGAAAAGTAGCTGCAGCACTCTGTACACCTGTCTATGTACATCTGTACATACAAAACAAACATGAGCTCCCATAGAATGGCCTGGGTTGGAAAGGGACCTTAAAGCTCACCTCATTGCAACCCCCTGCCATGGGCAGGGACACCTTCCACTGTGCCAGGTTGCTTCAAACCCCATCCAACCTGGCCTTCCAGGGATGGGGCAGCCACAGCTTCTCTGGGCAACCTGTGCCAATCCTGTCAAATCAAGTATTGGTGCATAATACTCACTTCAATTCAAGAACTGTGTGGAAACTCATTTTTCAGAGAAATAGTATATTAAGCTGAAATTGTACCATTAAACTTTTGCAAGTCTTTTGGCATTGTTTTGCTCTGTGCTGAAACTTTTCTTATTAGACTCAGATCTATTAAACTGAAGGTCTTCTGAAGCAAGAGAGCAGTTAGTTTGCTTGTTTGTATTTTTTTCTTCATACTTGAGATGTGCTTAGTGCTGAAATGCGTTAAAAATAACACTGCATTTTAACGTTGCTCTGTGAGATTGTGTTTACATAAAAAGAGAATTGAACTTGACACATGTCCTTAAGTTCAGGTTCAGTTTGTTAATGCCTTTTTTATTGTTGTGTCCACTGTAGGTTCCTGTGTTGTGCGAGATGCCACAGGGAACGTTAATGACACCATTGTCACTGAGCTGACAAACTGCACTGCTGCAGCCTGCAAATTGAACTATGATTTCACATCTTGTCAGATAAAGTGTCCCTATGGGCTGATGAATAATTTCCAGGTATAAAACTTTCTCCTAATTCTGTTCTTGGACTTTTGGGTGGGGTTTTTGTTTGTTTCTCTGTTTGGTTTGTGGTTTTGGGTTTGGGTTTTTGTTTTTGGGTGGTTTTGTTGTTTGTTTTGTTTTGGGGAGGAGTTACTTTGTTTTTTTGTTTGCGTTTTGTTTTGTATGTTTTTGTTAGGTTGGTTTTTGTTTCGTTGTTTGTTTTTTGTTTATGTTTGCTTTTTTGTTTTGTTTTTGTTTTCTCTTGGTTTGGTTTTGGTTTTGTGGTGTATGGTTTTTTGTTTGTTTTTTTTTTAATCGCATATTTGGAAAAAGAGTCTAAATATGCCCATCTCCAGAACGACAAGGTTTATCTGGAATAGTGCAGTGATACACTCTAGCTGGTATGTAGAAGAAGAGTGTATGCATGTCAAACTTCCGGGTGTTTATACACAAGTGGTATAAATATTTACCTTTCTTCTGAGTAAACTGGTTAGGTGGTACTGCAGCTCTCTTTAGGTACCTGAATGTCATCATTCACTGATGGGGATAGATGTACTCTTTCTTTCAGTAGTGATGCATGGTAATCATAGGTAGCCTCTGTCAAGAACTTGTTTGTTAATTCTATAAGTATCTTAGAAAATATGCTGACTTTTTAAGAATGTTTTACATCTTTATCACAGTATCCCCTTTAATGGGAGGAATCTTGTGAATTTCCATTTAAGCTGATGTTACTATATTTAAAAATCCTCCAAGAGTTACGGAGTAATTCATAGTCTTCCACACACGTTTCACAGGTAATTGTGCTGTCCATGGACTACTGGCAAGTGTTTGAAAGAACCCAAGGAAAATGTACTTACTGCTAGTTGATTTTCAGCTCGGTTTGTGGTAGCCCATCTTTTCCCTAAAACTTTCCAGTAGGTGTAAAAAACATTGACTAGAGTTAAAGCTGAAATCCAGTGCTGAAAAAGACACTGGATTTGATGAGAAGTACATCTAGTGCATGTACTCATTGCATGTGCTGGCACATTAGGCTGACAGCCTTATCTGCAAAGCTCTGTGGAAAACCTCTTTCATATGTACTGAAATAACATTGCAGTGCAGGCCATTCTATTAGAATAAAATACCTTTATATAGTGGAATGATTTGTGTATATGTGTAATATTACTTTGTTCTTGTTTAGAGAAAGTCAGAATTGCTTTTGTGGTGGGAATGATAATTCTGCAAAATGGGTGCCTTTCCTCATCTGTTTAGGCTCAAAAGAGCCACTGTACTGTCAGATGTAGAGCTGCAAATAGCATGTAATTCATTTCCTCTGATACGTCTTTTTCTTTAAGTCATAACTTTTTCTTACCATAAATGTTGCTTGTACTTTTAATAGAGTATTTCTGTCTTCCAAATTATTCCTTCTCTTTGGGAAAACAAGTGAGTGCCAGACAGGAAAAGTAACTTTCAAGGCAGCACAGAGAATGCAGTGCCGCTCACACCCCCCTGCTTTGTTATGGTTTTGAAAACTTTGTCATGGAGACAGCACAGCATCTCTGGGCAACCTGCTGCAGTGCTTAGCCACCTTCTCTCTGGAATTTTGTTTTTCTAATACCCAGTGGGACTTTTCCTTGCTGTTTTTTCTCTCATCCTCATAGCTTTTGCTGTTTATCTGTGCGAAGAGTCTGATTCTGTCTTCTCAAAGGATGTCAGAAGCAAGTTGTTTGTGTGAGAGGCTGTTTACCTAGTGAGAAACTCTTGACCATTTTCTAAAAGAACTCCCGTCAACTTTAGATCTGTATATATGGCAGCTGTAAGGAGAGATTTTTTTTTTTTTTTTTCTGTATGCAGGGCACAGTGTAAGTGGGGATAGGGACTCCAGGCTTGTATACCTTTCAAGCTCTTCATACAACCATAACTTCTTTCTGTATGTTAAATAACTTGAGAACAAATTCTTCAGAAACTGAAATTAATCCCTAAGGTGAGCAAAGAGTATTGTATTTGTCTTACAGCGTGTAAACATGCAGGTTCTGAAACTGAAAGAGCCAGTTTGTGTGCACATCCTGATGACTTTTATCACTTCAGTACACTCTGTACTGCATTCAGTTCTTCTGGCAAAGAACTGATCTGAAGTTCCTGCTCAGACAGCTCAGGTTTTGAGTGTGTTTGGACAGCAAATGCATGGTATATGGTGTGATTTACCTGTGGAAGTCTTAGATGAGAAACTTAAAATGAAGACAGTTGGTCAGACAGGCTTAGTCAGACTTGCATTAAAAGTCCATCTTTAGTTTCTGTTGTAGTCAGTGCCAGTGAATTACAGGTCCTCCTCACAGATTTCAGACGTTTCTCTGCTCAGTGTCAGTGACTATTCTGTGCACAGGCTGTCACCTGGCAGAAGAGTAACTTCAAAAACTTGAATAGAGCTCTATAGCCTTACCCTATAACTTCTGTAGAAGAAGTTACAGCTTTGAATAACTTAAGTTGACCAGATACTGCATTTTGGATGGAAGTTGAAAGTAGCGTGAAACTCCATTGTTTTGATACGGTATTTTTTTTCTGCTCCACAGTGGCTATACCAAAGAACTAAAACTGTAGTCAAAATGGTATTTCATTATCACAAATGTTTGGAATTTAAGAAGCTGCCTAAACTGCAAATGCCAAGCAAACATAATGAGGCCCTTATCAACAGGAACTGTGTATCTCTGTTACCACACCAGTGGTTACAGGGCCATTCTGCCCTTCCAGTTCCACATGTTCTTTCAGGGATGAAAATTTTGATTCTATAGCCAACTGCAGTGTGTGGGCTCCTTGGTTTGTGGTCATGAGGTCTGGATCATTGTGCCTGTGTTGGGGGTTGGAAGGAGAGGTGTTTAACAGCACAGCATACTGGTTCTGCTGGAACTGTTTCCTCTTGTATCCCCCTCAGAAGCTTCTTCCTAAAATCTCTTACATTAGTAACCTAAGGCATAACTTGCTTGCTTTTAAAATGCCAAATGTTATTTGCATACATATTGCTCAGATATCTCTCAATTTTATATATTTTATTTCTATAAAATGGTGTAATACTCAGAAATACATAGTGTAAATAATTAGAGGCTTTGCCAGAGCCTAGAAAGAGAATGTAAAATATGAGTAGATTGTAAGAAGTTGATGCAAGTGTAGTAAAGTCATGGAGACTTGTACATAAATTCTGTCTGTAACCAGAGAAGATTGATTGTCATCCTTGCAGGGAAGAAAATCTTCATGCTGCTTCTATGAAAGTTGTTCTCTGCTTGTTTATTATGTTGCTATAGCAAAAGTTTCCTTCTAAAATAATAGACAGTAAAGGATTAAAGCATTAACACCCTTAACCTTTCTTCTGTAATATAGTGTAGGATTATTAGAAATTGGCATTTAGAACTGTAACTTTTTCTGTTGCTCATAAAACTAACTTAAACCCAGGCATAGGAGACATAACTTGATAAATGTCTTGTTAGTTGAGTTCATCTATGATTAAAGGCTTGGCATACCTTTTTTTATCGAGTACAAATAGGCTTCAGGAAATTCTGTCCTTCTTTCATTACAGTACTGTGTCAGGCTACTTCACTGTCATCTGTTGCAACCTGCAATTATTTAATTTCTCTTTTTAGGCAAGGCATGCCTTGTATTGAGCAGTGAAAGCTGATGTAGTGTAGAGATCCAGTTGCCTGCTGGAGAGGCCCAGCAGTCTTTGTTAGCTTGGTCTGGGGAAAACCACTAAGTTTTATCATGAATTTGGCCCTAGGAATGTGAACAGAACTTCATCAGTCACCTATATATTGTGTCTTAGAACATGTCCTACCTAGTAAGATTACTTTAGACAGCTAGATTCTGCAACTTCAGGTGACAGTAACTTTAAAATGAGACACTTCTCCATGATCTTTCTTGCCTTCCTTCAGTCACTTTCCTGCTGATCTAGCTGAGTTTGCCAGGACGAAAGGCAAGTAAGTAGTGCAAATAATGCAGAACTAGAGTTTGGTCTGTTGACTAAAAGCATGGTATAAAATTCTTAAGCATTGGCTGTCTTAAAGCAACTTAGGCTTTTGTTTTATAAAGAGAACTGCTCTATTAAGCCATGAATATTTTTAAATACATAGTTTTGTATCTTAATTGTGCAGCTTTTCACTACAAGCCCAAGTCCTCCTCAGCAGGGCAGCTCTCGGTGAATTCTTCTCCTGGTCTGTACTCATGTCTGAGTCATTGATAGGCTAGTCAAAATATGAAACAAATTCCAATATATTTTTCTTCCATTACCATTTTTTAATCCTCTCATTAGCCCATGAAGATTTGTGACATTGATTATTTGACCTGAGGATTATATGGTTTGACAACATATTGTCTAAAAAGCCACCTTCTCTTGTTTTGAAAATAGGGTCTATTTATATCCCCTTATTGGTCTCTAGTTCATTCATTTATATGAATGCATGATATTCAAACAGCTTTTAAGTGGAGAGTACATAGTATTTTTTTTCTGTTTGTGTAGTTAAGGATGTCATCCATTTGTATAGTATACTTTTTCACATTCTTTAAAGAAAGAAATTATTTTTCTTTCAGGTAATGAGCATGGTATCAGGATTTGCACCACTGATTTCTGCAGGTATTTTTTCAGCCACTCTGTCTTCTGCTTTGGCATCTCTTGTGAGTGCACCTAAGATCTTCCAGGTAAGTAGGGCAACAGAACCATAATATTTTCAAGAATACTTAATTTTGAGTCATGATTTTTGGAAGGGAACTCTTGACATACAGCCGTCATGATTCATACCAGTTGAAATCAGTAGATTGTGTTAATATTAACCTTTTGTTTAGAATGGGAGAACAGTGTGTTACTGTTCGATGTTTCTGAGTGTTATTTTGCTTTACCTTCTTTTAACTACTTATTCTCCTTTTTTGTCTTAAAATTTGTCTTTAATTGGGTTAAAAAAAATCAGTAGGAGTCAGTTGTAGAAAGGATTTTGTTGCACAATGGAAACACAAGTACTAAGGTATGTATTGGACAACTTTCTGCTTTCTGAGAAAACAGTCGCTAAAGAAAGACTTTGTGATCGTAAGACACGTAAAGTAAAATAGTTAGTTACAGGAGAGCAGAGCTGCTATTCCTATAAATAGACATTCTTGAAGGATATAATATTGGAAATGCAGAATGTCAAGATGGAAAGACAGTTGAAAATAGAATTAGTGCATGATGGTTATAAACCTTTGTTCAGGAAGGTAATTTGCAATGGAAGATGGCTTTAATAAGGATGCAATTTGAACAAAGTGCATACTGACTCGTAATTTTATTTTTTTTTCCTTAGGCTTTGTGCAAAGACAGCATTTACCCAGGATTTCAGATGTTTGCTAAAGGCTATGGGAAGAACAATGAACCACTGAGAGGATATATTCTAACATTTTTAATTGCTCTTGGATTCATACTAATTGGTTAGTTGGAAATTGTAATAAATCTCAGTCCTGTTTTGTCCTTTAGAATGCATTCAAGTCCAAAATGTGATTTCATGACAAGAATCTAATGCAAAGCTTACTTCTAAGACAGCATTCTAAATCTGTTTATTTGGAGGATTACTTTCTCCTGTCTTCTAGATATAACTCTGTCTGGAACTGCAGTAAATTTTAGCTGTAGGAATACTGCACTTTTTATAATAACAATAGGTATCTGTCTTTAGTTAGTATAAGTCAATAAAAATACAGCTTTTGCTTGAGTAGAGAGATGTAACATCTTGTAAATATGAAAGTTTATTTCAGATTTTTAATAATTACAAAAGCTTCAGTAGAGGACAAACTTGCCTGAGCAATATTTTTTAAATGTGTTTTTCTGTTAAGTTACAAACAGTAGAGATGAGTGCTGATGCTGCTGTTCCTCAAGGTAAAGATTAGTTTAGGTAGAATTACATGTGTTCTGTGTAGATGGCAAACTAATTGTGCTGTGTCCACCCATGAGTTCTGTGCCCGTGCTTTTGAACTTCTTTTCCCAGTTTGCTCTTTCCTCTTTCCTCCAAGTCTGCTTAAGGCAGAAATACTCCCATGAGGTTCCTACTGACCATGCTGACTGGAAGCTTAATTGCAACAAGTAGAAACTTGCAGGCTAGCATGGCGCATTCTGTATTAGGGGTTTTTGGTGATGAGAGTACATATATAAATGTTTTGTATCATGCTGCCTGGAGGAAAGGAGGGCATCAGGTTCTTTCCTCTCACTAAAGAGGATTTAGGCATCACTATTGTGATAAGGTTGGTGTGTAATAATGCTCTGTACTGGTACCATTGATACAACTTTCAGTTTAAAATGCAGGCAGATGAACATGTTTATCATATTGCTCACACTAACTTTGTTGGCTGTTGAGTCTGTCTGTTGACCGTAGTTGAGTCTGAAACTTAGGACTGTTTTGTTCTTTGCTGTTTAAGAATTGACCTGGGGATGTACTGCAGATGTGTTAGTGCTCAATCTACTTCTGCTGGAATTCTTCAGAACCCAGTGTATTGGTGCACTAAACTGCATCTCCTTAGAGTATATTAGAAAATAAGGTCGTTTGTAGCAGGATTTCTACATTATAGTCTACAAAACCATTGGATGATTTCTTTGATAACAGCCTGCTTTGTTTTTCATTTTGCAGCTGAACTGAATGTCATTGCTCCAATTATTTCTAATTTCTTCTTGGCCTCATATGCCTTGATTAACTTCTCTGTATTCCATGCTTCTCTTGCAAAATCTCCAGGTAGGAACTACGTTTTGGGAGTGGGAGTTTAGCCTGCAATTCCTTTATACGTAAATGCCATTTAAAAGGTATTAATATGATTGAAGGTTTACTTAAACTACTAAATACATACTTGATTCTCATGGGACATTTGAATTAAAAGAGTAATGTGTTGTGTACCTGAGTCTTACGAAATTTTGAGAACCGGGTGATCCAGTAGAGCTTGGGAGCTACTAATTTTATCATCTTTGCTGAGAGAACACAGATAATTCAGTCTATTCAGAAACTCTTGAAAAAAGCTTTCTTACTTATTCAGTATCTGGGGTTGTCAAAACACCTTTTTGTTGCCTTTGGATTTCTGTTTATATATTCCATCTTCCAGTCCAGAAGAAACAGGAATTGCAGGTGGTATTGCCACATTTTTATAGTCTTTAGTGTGGGAGGTTAGTTAATTTATAGAATGAGCCAAAACCCAGTACTTGCAGAACAGATGTATATCATACCCAGTTGACATGCATTTGTACTGTTATAACACCCTTAAAAACTTCTTAAATTACTGAACTGGGAGATAGGTAGGGAATTTTTTTGCCAGAGGATGGGCATAAGAGTTTACACAACAGTTCTATGTTTAATATACTCATTAGTCTTGCTTGTGTTTGTGGGGGTGTAAGTGTGCACATGTATTTATCTGATTTTGGATAACCTTGAGGCAAATAAGGCTGTAAAACAGTGACAGTCCAGTACTGACATACTCAAGTTCTACTTGGGTATATCTGTCCCGTTCAAGTGGTGAAAATTTACGACTGTGTGAACATAGTAAAAACGCACAACTAAAAACAGTTAGTAGTATATAGGAGTCTGAGTCATGCGCTGATGATTCGTGTTATACTGCCTTTTACAGCAAAAATCAACTGTCAGACCATTGCAAAAGGTTTCTGTAGCCTGATTTAATAGACATACTGGCACAAGCATCTTCAAAACTTTCCTTTTGAGTTATGCTTTTAGAGGGCAAAATTAAGATCATTTACATATCTGTCTAAGAAAGATGCAAATTCATTTGAAAGGTGTTAGAAATTTGAAAGCATAAATGTGCGAATCTGTATTTTGTACATCACTGAAAACCACACGTTCACATGAAATGTGATGCAGAACACTGGGGAAGGGGAAAACAGATAGTGATTCCTTCTCTTGGAGTGGTGATAAAATTAATTTTTGCCCTCTTTTCTGTCCTCCAAATTATATTTTGACTAGGTTGGCGCCCTGCTTTCAAATACTACAATATGTGGATTTCTCTTGTTGGAGCTATTCTGTGCTGCATTGTAATGTTTGTCATTAATTGGTGGGCAGCACTTCTAACATATGTCATAGTCCTTGGGCTTTACATTTATGTCACTTACAAGAAACCAGGTATGTATAGGGGCTTCTTTTGGTTGTGGGGAGTGGGAAAGAGGGTTGCAGAAGGGTGGCCTTTGTGGGGAGTGAAAAGCCCAACAATTTCTGTCTGTTTGGGCAACTAGTTCAAACTTCCAATTCAGGCTTTTTAGTTGTAAAGAAATGTAATTATGCCTATGTAGTCAGTGCTGTTCCCTCTCCTCTCAAATTATGAAGATGCCTGCCTTTCACTTAGACATATATATCTGGAATGAAAATTTGAGGAAAAGGTTGATATGGAAAGAGCTTGGGTTGCAGCAAAAAAAGGCACTAGGAAAGAATGTGATACCTTGGTGGAAAGTGAGGATGCTTCTCTACCTTTCCTAATTAAAAAGTGATTTGAATGGTGGGTGCTTTTTCAGTAAGTTGTTCCTAGTACTGTGAATGATTTGTTAGTGCTTCTAAGAGCTCTGTCATAAATGCAAGATGGAGCAAAACTGAGCAAAAAAGTGTTTCTGAAGTTGGAAATGAGTAAAACTCTATATCCATGTCTATGGAGATCTGTGAAGTACTTGGATGATAAGGGTTAAACTCAATGATCCTTGGGAGATCTTCTTTGACTCTGTGATAAATTCATTGTAGCTGTCAGAAGATGTGTATTGGAACAAAAAGAGAGAATAGTGGGATCTTTCTTTTCCTCATAAAAATAATAAACTAAAAGGATTTGCTTAATCTAGCAGTTTTTCACTGAAAATATCTTGACTATGTGTAGGAAATGCTTTGAGATTACTTTTTTTCTTTGCTGTGATATAAAATAACACAGCATTTTTTTCTGAAGTTACCTCTAATAGAGTTGCATGTTTAGCTGTAAGGTTTGTTGAATAGTATTGTGTAGAATGCATAGAGGTATAGCTTAATATTTCTTGTTTTCACTGGTATCCAACATTCATGTTGCGATCAGGTAGTTTTACGTATAAATAATATGTTGAAACTTTAAATTTTTCAACAGATGTGAACTGGGGATCCTCTACACAAGCCTTGACTTACTTGAATGCACTGCAGCATTCTATCCGGCTCTCAGGAGTGGAAGATCACGTGAAGAATTTCAGGTAACTTCAGTTAATACTAAAGATGGGAAATTCAGTGTTCAGTAGAGCACTGTCACACTGTTGGCTTCCATTAAATGCACTGTTACACCCCATCCCGCTTGGCAGGTTTAGGGGACGGTTGTTTGATTCACTCTGCGCCATGCACGGGAGAAACAACAAAATCCTCAGGAGGTTCAGTAATAAACTTTTACTTGCAAACTTTAGAACATTAAGGTAGAATAAAATACTTCACAGATTTTAAAACATCCAGATGAAGTAAAACACTTGACAGACTATAACTTAGCAAACTTAAACTTAGCCAACTTTAACTTACCGAGAAGACACCTACTAAGGCATTAACTGGAATTTTTAGGCTGTTTACAATGTATTTTGAGAAGTTAGGAGAGAAGAAGAAAGAAAGGATAAGAGTAGGAAGATCACTGCTCATAGATCAAGTGACAAGATGTGATAGTTGCAATTTTGATGTTTGTTGGTCAAAGTGGTGGTAACAATCTTGGTCTGTCGGGGGTGGGAGAAGCCCACAAGACACAAAGTTCATTGGGTTAATGACTGTTTACGTTCAGGTGGGAACACCCAGGTACCTCCACTGATGGGGAGTTCAGCACTGTTGCAACGCTGTGGGTCACATGGAGTCCTCTGGTGGAAGGCCCCAGAAGGAAGTCCGGGGGCTCTTTGTTAGTCTTTGATGGTTTAGGACACCTAAGACATGGCAGCTGCCTCTCACATCAGCATATTTGAGCCAGTGATGCCCTATCAGAAGGGATGAACACCGAGGTGTGAATGTCTCAGTATCTCCTTGCAGGGGAATTTTTACACCTGAGCGGGTTGTGTAAGGTTAGACATTGCCATGATAAAAAGCACTGTCACATCTCACAGCATCTGTTTCTTATTGGCCTCTTCCCTGATCTGGCTCAAAACCCAGCTTGTTGCCAAACAAAAGTTGGTTTGTCATGGTTATCCTCTCTTTCGCTGCTCCTGAGCTGTTACTTTGCACGTCCTCAGCAAAGCATCTGCTGCTTTTGCAAATGGCCAATTGTTTGAGCCATTAACCATTATTAACATTTAGTCTCTCATGTGCATGTTCATCACCTGTGATTTATAAGAGCTTCGAATTTCTTCACCATGGACATCCCCAGAACATACTTCAGTGAGCGTGTTGTGATTAGGGTTTGCATTTCAAGAGTGAGGCTGTGGGTGATGCCTGCTTACTGTTAGATGCCTTGTGGTCTGCACCATGAACTGTGATTTGTGTTCCTCTTTGAAACTGAATTGGAAGATACGCTCCAAAGTGCTAATGAGCATTCACTCCACTCGGTGTGATAACTGACGTAACCCAAAATCCTGAAGATACATGTCTGTGGGTGTTGTACTAAACACCATCTGTTTCACTTCAGAAATCTCTCATTGCAATTCAGTAATGGCAGACAGGCTGAACAAGTGTTTTTCATGCAGCTGAGGAACAGAACTGATTTGTTGTCTATCAGCATGGCTCCCCAGGAAAGATTCTACTCAAAGAGGCATTTTTCTCTCCTGTTAGTAATAATGCCACTTATCTGGGATAAGCTGTTGTAAAAGAAAGATGCTTCAAATAAATTTAATTAAAAGTATTGATTTAAACTAATCCTTCCAAATAAATGGAATTACAGATTGAGCTGGATCATTTTTGCTTGAATGTGACTTTTCCATGTGGTCTTGTCCAGTCCCCGACTCAACTGAATTACTGTAGGTCCAACTGAGAAGTTAGATCAAACTTTGATGTTACGCCAGGTTGCTCAGGGCTGTATCCAGACAAACGTTGAGTATTTCCAAGGATGGATATTCTCTTGATCTGTCTGTTCACGTAGAGGACTTACCTCTTACATGCTGCCTTTGCCCAGCACAGGATTTATGGTCTTGGCAACTAGTCTAGCAAATCTCTATCTTTGCATTCTTAGGGCAGAATTTAATAAGCAATGAGTTAAGGGAGTGATTCTTAATACAGGTGACATTCTCTGAGGTTATGAAGAACCTGGCAGGAACACAAGGTTTAATGCTGGATTTAGTAGTGTTAAGTTTATGGCTGTACTCAATAATCTTAAGGGTCTTTTCCAGCCTAAATAACTCTGATTCTGTTCTATGATTCTAACATCAAAAATGAACTGGAGCTGCTACAGAGATTGAGACTGATTACTTCAGGTGACTCTTACGATATGGAAAATTTTTACCTGAAATGAATTCTGAAGTCTGGACACATCATCTTCTAAAATTTATTGGAAAGTTGTCTTTAATGACTTACTTGCAGTAGTTTGGTTCTGCCTTCTGAATGATAGTAATTTTAAAAAGGGCATATGATTGCAGCTTTTTGTTGGACTCAAAAGAATCTAAGCTAGAAAATATGAAGTGATGGGACTTCAAAATGGGGGAGGAAATTCATCCCTCTGACCTAATCTTGTCTAAAATCTGTTCTTGAACTTTTTAAATGTGTTAATTTTTAGATTTAATGGGAATATTGAATTTTTATCCAATTAGTCATAGATCCGCTGACAGTTGTGGAACAACTGATCTTTACTTAATTTAACCTAGTCTTGTAAAAGTAGATAATTTTCAGAGATGATTATGTTGTTATGGCTAATATTTGGAGGAAACATTTCTGTTAATAAACCCTCCCCCAACTCCAGATTAATTCCAGTCTTTCCCCCCATCTATTCATAATTCTAGACCTCAGTGCTTAATTATGACAGGAGCTCCAAATGCACGTCCAGCTTTGCTTCACCTTGTCCATGCTTTCACGAAGAATGTGGGCTTGATGATCTGTGGGCATGTGCATATGGTAAGTGTATTCTGTCTTTACTTTAAAATTACCTTGTTGGGGGTTTTTTTGTCTGTCTAGTTTGGGGTTTGTTTTTGTTTTATTTTTAACCTGTTTGCTTTTTCTTTCTCTTTTTTTGTTTAAATGTGAGGGGTTTGGTTTGTTTATTTGGATTTCCTTTTTAAATGAAAGCATCATTAGACATTAGGATGTGCAAAAAGAGATTCGCTCGTAAGTTCCACTCATGTGTGGGTCATCACTGTTCCAATTAGGTGTATTGTGGGGGAAGTATTCCACAGTTAGTGCTTTAGATCACTTGATGTCTAAATGCTGAAGAACCTTTCTAGGAATTAAGTGAACACTGGATTATAGCCTGGGTTCTGTGTCATACTTTCTCATGCTTTGAATCTGCAGTATAGAGCTAAATTTCCTCTCAGTATGACTATTTCTGAGAGACTGATTGCTATGTAGAGCTCTTACAAAGCCTGAGAGAACATAAACCTTCTTGAGCAGGGAAGTCAATAGCAGTTTAGGCAGTAGTTAAAAATTGCTCTTAACCTCCCAAGTAGGTTTTTTATTTCTTCAATTATCAGGTTCATTTCATTGGCAGCTGAAACAGTAGTGTGAACAGGTATTTCCTGTTTCCTTTCTGTACTGAAAGGGGGCTTATAAAAAGAAGGGAGAGGGACATTTTATACAGGCAGGTGGTGTCAGGAAAAGGGGCAATGGTTTTTAAAAGGGCAGGTTTAGGTTTTGTGTGGTGAGGCCCTGGCAGAGGTTGCCCCATCCCTGGGAATGTCCAAGGCCAGGTTGGATGGGGCTTGGAGCCACCAGGGATAGTGAAAGGTGTCCCTCCCCATGGCAGGGGGATTGGCAGGTCACTTCTAACTGTAATCATTCTATGATTCTGTAACTTTAAATACTCTAAAATGGGTTTGAATATACTACACTTACTAAATATGACCTGCTTCTGATGTGATGAACAGATAGAGCAAACTGAGTTAATGCAGTCCACAGTACATACATATTTTGTCTTCAGAAACTTTTAGTTTCTGTCTATACAAACTTTATAGTTCAATGAATGTGAAAGGACAGAAACTGAGTAATAGTAGAGAGATAAGATATCATAGATGGAATAACCTCCTTTAAAAAAATAGTGCTGGACTGAAAAGAATAAGGTGGTGTCATCCTTCTTGTAGGAAGGCAATTCTGATTAGATAGTATTTGGGAGAAATATCCTATCTCTGTTTAAAATGGCTTTCCTGCAAGAAGGGTGACACTACCTCATTCTTCACTAACTCTGAATATTTGGTCAGAGTCTGTGTCCTTTTGCAAAAACTGGGCTGCTGTGTTCTTGGTTATACCTCGGCCTGTATTCTGCATTTTGATGTCTAGGAGGAACAGAAAGGATTCATCCTGATGGAAGTAATAAAAAGGAAGTATTTAAAGAGGAGGTGACTTTGACTGCAAGATAAACCTGCAGAAATGACACTGCTGTGACAAAGGCTTTCTGATTAGGATTGGTACACGTGGAGACACACTTGTACAGCTTAAAACGGATATTCTCAGATACGCTTTGGAGGACAAGCTTGTGCCACCCTCTGGGAAAGAGTGTTGTGCTCTGCAGGGGCAAGTTTGTTAAAGCTTGAGCAACCCTCTTCCTAAAGATGATAAAATTTTTCAACCTTTATTGCCGATAAAGCCTGGTATTTTGTGGGTTTTGGGTGTTTTTGGTAGTGTGTAAGCTTTTTTTTGAGGTTCTCCAAGTCTGACTTGTAGCAGTGAAATTAAAAAAAAAAAAAAAAAAGGGGGGGGGGGGGGGCGTTTTTTTTTTTCCTCTTCTTAT
>VXAY01002307.1:51803-112017 GCA_013399855.1 Oxyruncus cristatus
GTCCGGTCAAACAAAATCGGGATTTGGGTTGGGCGGGGGGGGGGGTGGGGGGGGAGGAGAATTTTTATTCAAAATTATAGGTACCACAAAATATTAAGTTGCATTTGATGAATTTCAAGGTGATTAAGCAAAACAGTTTAAAACCAGGGTGTTACCATAATTTTTTCCAGATTCAAAGAGCTCATCTTCTCCTTTAAATGTGACTGACCAAAGACTTCTTGATGCCAGTTCTCAGTTTCAGAAGAAACAAGGCAAAAGCAATATTGATGTCTGGTGGCTCTTTGATGATGGAGGTAATGTACTTTATAGTTTAAAAAACGTGATTAAAAAATCATTGCAGTGATTTTATGTTAATTGTCAATAGACACCCTTCAGTCAGTTCATATAAAATCTGTACTGTTTAACAAGATGCTGTTTTCTCAATCAGTCTCAAATTCTGATCTAAACACAGGTTTGACACTGTTGATTCCATATCTTATCACAACCAAGAAGAAGTGGAAAGACTGTAAGATCAGAGTGTTCATTGGTGGGAAAATAAACAGGATTGATCATGACAGAAGAGCGTAAGTTTCTCTTAAAAATAGTGGTTCAAGTGCTAATAGAGCACATTACTCATTGGATTACTTTCTCCTCCTAGTAGCCTTATTTCAGTTGTTCTTTCATGGAGGTGTAATCACATTCTATTCCCTTGATCCAGAAGAGGTTTCATTTCCCCAAGGTGGTTTTGGGTGAGATACCTCAAACTGTGTTTTCTGCAGTACTGTCTGATGTTAACATTTTCTTTTCCAAATATTTTCTGAGTTTGTCATAAGGGAGAGCCCTTATCTTATTTAAAACCATAAAACTGTGTTTTGATTTTTTTCCAAAAGCATGGTGTTGATTTATAGTCACATCAGTTCTGTTTGATTCCCCCCCATTACATTTAAGATGCCTTTTTTTTGTTTGTTTCGTTTNTTTGTTTTGAAGTAATATTTGAAATGTGTTCAGGAGCTTTCTGCTTTCTTAGTTCTCTGTCTCAGGTATCTGGTTCCTTGGTTAGTTCAGGCCTAAGGGAAATACTGCCTCGTGTAGTGAAAGTGCTCTGTCAAGTTTATTCAGTAGATCTTCTAAAGCTGTAGTTACTGCTCTGTTATTTGGAATTGTTCAATATCCTGAAAATTAAGGCATAATGTGTACACTGAGTAAAGTGAACTTCTGAAATAACCTGAAGTAGTTATTCAGATCACAGCGATTTGAGAGATGAACTAAGCAGTTTTTACTTCTTGGTTTAGTTCTGGCTTCTTTTGAGTTAATCAGGTATTTTTGCCTTCACTACAACTCATCTTGCTGTTTTGACATTTTCTTCATGATTTCAGCAGCTAGAAGCTTTTGTGTTTTAATAATGGAAAGTGAGATTACATCTTGAAGCACAAGATGGCAGTTTGGAAGAAGTCCAGTATGCAGTAAAGTAGTATTAATGTAAATCAGTCACAGATGTGCTCTAAATTTAAAAATTCCTAATAAAATAAGGACAGAGACAAAGTCAAACTCCTGGCTCTTGTTCAGTCTGAGATTCTAATTAAGAGAAAGAGGTTAGAGTTTTTTCTTATACTGAAAAACAAAATTACCTGTGTTGTTCTAGTTGAAAATGCCGTTATTGTCTTGTTCTCAGCAAATGAAATAATTGTTATACAGAACAGTCTGTATTGTGCTTTAGAGTCTTGTACACACAAACAGGTATTTGTTGCAGAAGACAGGATTCCGATGGGCATAAGTAGCTTTTATTTTCACCACATGCTTAAGGAAAATCGGATTTAAGGAAAGAAGTGCTTAAAATGTGGTATTTACTTGTNTAAGATCAGAGTGTTCATTGGTGGGAAAATAAACAGGATTGATCATGACAGAAGAGCGTAAGTTTCTCTTAAAAATAGTGGTTCAAGTGCTAATAGAGCACATTACTCATTGGATTACTTTCTCCTCCTAGTAGCCTTATTTCAGTTGTTCTTTCATGGAGGTGTAATCACATTCTATTCCCTTGATCCAGAAGAGGTTTCATTTCCCCAAGGTGGTTTTGGGTGAGATACCTCAAACTGTGTTTTCTGCAGTACTGTCTGATGTTAACATTTTCTTTTCCAAATATTTTCTGAGTTTGTCATAAGGGAGAGCCCTTATCTTATTTAAAACCATAAAACTGTGTTTTGATTTTTTTCCAAAAGCATGGTGTTGATTTATAGTCACATCAGTTCTGTTTGATTCCCCCCCATTACATTTAAGATGCCTTTTTTTTGTTTGTTTCGTTTCTTAAACCAGTGTTTTTATTACCAAACATCTACCTGCTTGCCTGTGAAATAATTAAAAATATGAGCATATATAAAGGCTTGTTTTTCTAATGCAGGATGGCTACTTTGCTAAGCAAGTTTCGGATAGACTTCTCGGATATTATGGTTCTTGGGGATATTAATACTAAGCCAAAGAAAGAAAAGTAAGTCTCCGAAAACCACATCGTGTTTGTTATTTGAATTTATGATGTGTTTCATTAATTTAGAACACGTAATTCTTTTCTACATAGCATTTATGGCACAACTAGTTCCTGTGACATTCATTGTTTGACAGAAATGGAGGAAATTAATTAAGCAATAACTGCTACATCCAAGAGTATAGAAATCTGGATGTTTTCAGATCTCTGGGCATTTGACTATAATACTAAATTGAGACAAATACAGTTGAGAAGAAAAATCCAAGTTGTCTGGAGCAATCCCTTTTATAAAGAGAAATGCTCACAAAAATTGAAATGGTCTGAATCTTATTTGGAGTCTTAGTTTATGTAGCGAAGCTCAGTCTCGAAATAGCCTGATCTGTTTTTTTCTGTTTGGTTGGGTTTTGTTTGGTTGGTTTTGTTGTTGGTTTGGTTTTGTGGGTTTTTTGTTTGTTTTTCCTTTTTTAAATTGCTTGGACTTTTAATTTACACAGGAATGACCATACATGTGATAGTTCTCTGTTTCAAGTTCAAAAAATATTAGTTGTAGATGACTTTCAGTAAAAATTTGTAACAGAATGTGTACAATCTAAAAAGCTATCCTCCTTCGCTTTCAAGTCGTCTTGAGTATGCTGAAGTTGTAAAAATGTCTTTTACATGGATATGCACTTATCTGAAAGACTTGACTTGCTATGCAAATTGGGAAGGGTTCTTTTACAAGACAGGCAAATGCTAAATACTTACACACATTCTTTTATACCCTGTTTTTTAATCACCTTTTCTTCAGGATATAGGATAACATTGAGGTAGTGCCTATTTGTGCATCAGAGTTGAGGTTGTAGAATTACATGGAAATAGGTTGTTTTTTTTTTTTATAGAATTGATCTGAGTTATTTCTTTTGAGAGCATTTGTTTTCTTCTCTGTGTGGATACATTCCCCACAATATATCCATAAACCTTTCTAAGATTTGGCACTAACAGAAGTTGAAAACCAAGTGCAGGAAGATTTATTTTTAACAGTTGCTATGATATATAATGTAAAATTGTTAGTAGTTCTCCTTTTTGTCCAGCTGAAAAGTAGAAGATCAGATTTGTTTTCCTCCTTTTGATTAAGGTGAAGTCATTTTGTCAACTACAGTAAAAACTACCAAGGGTAGATAAAAATTGTTTTAGTAGTCATGTGGGCATTTCCTGGAGGACATGTGGGTAGAAGAGTAGGGTAATGTTCTTTCTAGTAGGAATTAATGTCTCTTTGATTGTCAGAAGGTTTTCTAGTAAATTCAGAGTGTTCTTACTCTATCAAATGCAACGGGAAGACTAAATAAGATGCCTGTGTTTTTGCATTTGAATGTGGCTCTTGGGCTGTATTGGAAGGACTAAAATGAAGAAAATTAAAAATACCAAAGTCAAAATCCTGATGGCAGTAGCATGAGCCTTGATAGCTGGGTTTTTGTGAGTGTGACATGTAAATCTCTCTCTCTTTCAAATTTAGTTTGGAAGAAGCTTAGTTAGTTACTGTCCATTTTCAAAGGGTAGTACTCTTCAGCTTTCAAAATTAGAGTGAAACTCTAGGAAAAGTTGAGGTGGGGGTTGTTTGTTTTTTGAACTGGGTAGAACTTTAGTTGGATAATGAACAGTGAAAGCTCCTACAGCTGCCACAAATTGTTTGCTGAATTACAGTGTCTGTGTATGCAAACAGATGATCTGATGTTCTAACTGCACCAGGCAGGGAAAAAAACGTCAGTTCACTTTATTTTTACATAGTAATACTAGTTTCTGACATCATGAAAGTCGTTACTGACATAGACTCACATCAGTTTTAATGTCTGTACACTTAATCCTTCCAGCATTGCAGCTTTTGAGGAAATGATAGAGCCCTTCCGACTTCATGAGGATGATAAAGAGCAAGAAGTTGCAGACAAAATGAAAGAGGATGAACCATGGAGGATAACAGATAATGAACTCGAGCTTTACAAAACAAAGGTACTGTTTTCTTTAGAGTGTTATCTTAGTTATCCTTTTTTCTCCCACTGAATTTGTGGAAGTGATATCTTCCACAACAAGAATGATAACATTCTTGTTGTTCTCTCTTGCAGCTGCTTTTATGTGTGGCTGATGAAAGCAGCATCTAAAACCATTTAAATGGTTCACAAATTAAAAAAAGAAGCTTTGCATTTGAGTATGAGCAGGGGCCAAACTTTTCTTACAGTATTTCAGCCATTAGTTTAGAATAATATAATTTGTATTCAGGTGTTTGCCTCCTGCATTGATCTGAAGCTCTTCAAGATGGTCCTGAGTTTATTCCACCCTTATCTTTTTTCCTGTTTGAATTTCTACAACTTCTGTGAGGGTGTGTGAGAGGGGGCTTGGAACTAGAGGATCTTTTTAACATCGCTTCCAACCCAAACCATTCTATGATCCTGTGATAAGGGACTTTCACTTCCAGGAACTATGGAGGATGGTGGTATTGCAAGAGGAACTATCTTAAATTTATCTGTTATATTTTATTTTACTTGACTTATTTGCACAGTTTACTGCTTTCTTTTCTCCCAGCCTTGCAACCCTTTTTTTTTCCCTTTTTTTTTTTGAAAAGGGAAAAGTTGCCACACTGAGGTGGAAATACATGCTTTTTATAAATGACTTATACCAACTGATCATACCTGTTTTTCATTTTTCTTGAATAAATGAAGTTTTTAAACAAAAGATCTTCCTAACAAGTTTCGTTTTATTTGTAGACTTACCGACAGATTAGGCTAAACGAGTTGCTGAAAGAACATTCAAGTACTGCTAACATAATTGTCATGTAAGTAAATTACTTGGATTTGTGTTGATATGGAATTGTAATTTAAAATATACAAAGATGTAAATACAGATCAGGAAGTAGCCTGTTCCTTGTCACTGAAGTGTAGAAGTACTTAAGGGGATTTCAGTGATGACTGTGTTTAGTAGAAGCACAGAACTAGTATACTAATGATAAAATGCCCTGTGGAGTTACATGCTTTTGATAAGCTGTTTTAGTTGATCACCTCCACATTTGCAGTGCAACTCAGGATTTGCACATTCTTTCTCGTCCTGCGTGCCACCGGTTCCCTTTCTTTTCAAGTCCTTCCTTTCAGTCTGTTTTTCTAGGACATCTCTCTTGATGAAGTTGGGTAACTATGCTGGTCACAGATTTTCATGAATTGCTTTTGGTGTAAACAAACAGAATGTGGACTGTAGGTTTCTTACTGCTGTATTTTAAAATCTTGAAAGAGTCTTTCAGGAGACTCTTCAGATTCTTCATGAATCTGCCTGAATAGAAAATGGTGGTAACGGGCCAAAAGCAAGGGGTAAATAGTTATAAAGGCCTGTTATGCTTGAGATGCAAAATCTCAACTCAAAAACTGAATTCTGAAGGAAAAATAATAAAAAGGGTAAGAAATTTGACCTAATTAGGCTTCTTTGCAGAATCATGGTTTCATATTTATTATGCTCTGACTTGTACTTCACCATGTTTTTCTGATTGTTGAACATTATTTTCCTTGTGAATTGCAGGAGTTTGCCAGTTGCACGAAAAGGTGCAGTCTCTAGTGCACTGTACATGGCCTGGTTAGAAGCCCTTTCTAAAGATCTGCCACCAATTCTCCTTGTTCGTGGGAATCATCAGAGTGTTCTCACCTTCTATTCCTAAGAGTACTGCACATGGCTCAGCTGTGATGAAATGGTACTTCAGTGACCAGGGGAGAGTGACTGACGTGGTCTATAGTTCGTTAACATCACGAAGGCAAAAAGTGACTCTTCTTTCACTGTTTCACTGACTTGAAAGCACACAAGGAAAGTCACTGTATTTCTAAAGTTGTGACATCTTCAGTTTTATTCTATATTTTCTGTAATTTAATCTTGCTTAATGGGGGAGGATTCCTAGTTAGACTGAAGAACAAGACAAGCTTTTTTGTTTGCTATTTGAATAGCAGCAATAAAATGTTGTATTTTTGATCAATGAAAGGATTATAGATTTATAAAAGCCTTTTAGCCTTGAGGTGCCTTCTGAAATTAACCAAATCTCACCCATACATCCTATTTTGTAAATTTATATAGAATGTCAAAATCTGCCTTCAACTAAGAGTTTAGATCAGACTTCCTTTAGTTTCTAGTCTCTTCCATATTACAATAAAAATGAATGCTGCTTTTCAGTCTTCCATTGAGCTATTAGTTCTTAGTACTGTATGTTTTCTATCGTCAGAAAGTTTTTGGTTTTTTTTTATTATTATATCTGTTAGATTTAAAGGTGAGAATTGGGGCAGGTCAATTGAACTAAAGCAAATCCCTGATGTTATTGTCAAGACTTCATTCTACTAAGTTTTGTAACAGTGAAAATAAAACTAATGTTATTTGCAGAGAGCATCCTTTTCTCAAATTTGACAATTGTGTACTACTTGGGCACTAGTCTGAGACAGAGAACTAACATTAGCTACTTTGGCAGAGGATACTGGTCAGTCTTAGCTCTACTGCTAAACGAAATTCATCTTGCTGGCTGAGGCTTTTTATCTTAACCTCAAATTAGAAGAAAATGAAAAGACCTGTCCTAGTTCTTGGCCTGTTACGTTTTAGTGTCACTTTCAACTTATCTTTGAAACAAAACTCAACTTAAGGCTTGAATGGGGATAATATAAGCAATGTGATGCTATCTAACAGAAAACAGTAAACACTATGTGGAATTGTGCTATCCAATATGAAATGTAAAAGCTGCAGTTCTCTCGCATTTTTCAACAAATGGTTAAAAGGACCACTAGTTATTAGGGGAGATGTTTTTAGGTCAATTCGTTGAGTTGTCAGAAAGTACATTTAGTCTTATTAAATAATACTCAGGTTTGATTGTCTAGCAATTTTGATCTATTCCATACATCTTACTTTACACATTTTCTATGTTCACTAAAAAAACTGCCAGTCTTGTGTGCCCTTTCATTGTATATTTTGAAAACTTCATATTTTAGTCTACTATGAACACCTGCAAAAGAAATTTCACTTAAGCCTTTATATAAAGGTTAGTAATGTGAACTGTTTTTTAAATTCCTCATATATTTTGGATAGAAAGGATTGCCTAAAAACATTTCATAAGCTTTTGATATTATTATTGGACATGCTACTGGATCAGTTTACCAGTGGGTGAGTGACTTTCATTTAAGGATGCACAGAAAAGGTGTTTTGTGGTTTGGGTTTTTTTTTTGCTAAATACAGGATCAAATTGAAATGTAACTGCTCCGTTTGAAGGACAAAGCATAATCATTGTGTGGCAAGGTGGAGCTTCAACTTGTGATTAAAAATTAAAATACTCTACACTGTGCAGTATACACTGTTGTCAAGTTCTTGGTAACCTGCAAAAAGTCTTTGGGGTTTTTTTGTTTTGTTTGTTTCTTGGGTTTTTTTGCTGTTTCTGTCATTGGGATTCGAGACTATTGAATCATTTCACTTTGAAAAACTTGAGAAAAACAAACATGCATGTCTTGCTGCTAAGTGTGAGATAACTTATGCCAGCATGAACCCAGCTTGTTATGATAAACATTGTAAGACAAAGACAGTTTGCAGTAAAAGTGGTGTTTCCTTCCAGGTGAGGGGGTTTGGATGAAACTTACCAACATATCTATCACAGATTTTACAGTGGTTTTTTAGGGGATGAGGTTGTCACATTGTGTGTAATGGAGTCATTGCCACGTTTCTTGTTGTTTTGTGGGTAACATTCTTTTGAACAGATGGACAGTATGGCATGGACTTAGTGCTGCTATCTTAAAAACAAACATGCACAGGTACACTTATTTAAGACGTTTATTTGCCCATTCAGGAAACCATTGCTTGTGATCTGTAACACAACACAGAAACCAAATGAAGTGTGTGTGTGTGTGTGTACATGCATATATGTGTATAAAATTATATAAAATATATCTAAATATGCATATGGGGATAGTTAAGGTAATGTCTGTGAAATAAGATAGGATGCTTTTCACATGTACTCTCAGGAGTTCACTAATGCTGGGCGGGAGGCCAAGTTTCAAGCTCATTTGCTCACTAAAATTTGAACAGTTAATGATAATTGTCTGCAACAGATGTCAGTTAGTGGCAGTCACTCCAACTTCTACTTTGATTTTGATGCCAGATTTACTTATGTTCCAATCACCATTAATTACGTGGAAAATCGCTTACACATGGCAATTCATACCTTCTGTAGATTAGGTTTTTTTGTATGGGTTTAGAAAGACTGTAATAGCTGGCAAAAATCAATTATTTATTTGTTCACTTGTATTGAGGTTTCCTTTTACGTACATTCTTTTTATATGCTTTTTCTGACATTGCATATTTAAAAATAACTGAAAATAATTTAAAAGATTTGAGCGTTCAGTGGGTCATGGCCCACTTAGTTTGAAGATGTAAGATTTGACACTGTACTGTAACTGTCACACACAAATGCTTTTCTAATGTTTTAACGTAATTATTGCAGTTAAAACTTTGTACCAGGGGGATGTCACTGCAATAAAAGGAAGTGAATTCAAATACAACTGTCTTGTCTAACAAAGCTTTTTTTTTTTTTTTTTTTTTTTTTTTGGTGGTGGGAAGGGAATAAAGTCCTTAGTTCAACAGATTTAATGCTGAATATAGTTTCTGATGTGTGAATATGCTTATTCCATGCATCTGATAATTACCTTTACAGTGGAATTTGGATAGGACCGGTAGAACTTTAAGTAGTTCATGTGTCTGGTATAGGAGCACAAGTGTGTTGGTTTTTCCGGGGGGGGGGTAATGTTTGCCTCTGCTGGGTTAGGAGCAGCAGTGGTTGCATAATAAATAAACCTTGTTTTACCCTCTAAATTTGTCATGACTTGTCAGACAACACAGACCCATCCTCAGCACATGGTGTGTTTAGGCTGGAACATTGTTATCTGAAAAGCTGTTCCAATTTGTTTTGACTCTGAATACAGTAAAGGGCTGTTTTAACTCCTCTTTCTACCTTAAAATAGGTCTCTCATGGGACATGAGGAAATATGTTGGGAAAAATAAGTGGTAACACTTTTGCAAGACATTTACTAATGTCCATTCAACTAAAAACTAGCTGAAAAAACAAAGTTTAAAACCATAATGGTAAGAAAGGGCAAGTTCTTTTCTCGTATTAAAATCAGAGCCACTGAAGAATTTTTTAACCTCATCAGTTTTGGTGCTTAATCTCTACTAAATTCAGAGCTCTGCTGTGTATCCATTGTTAGTCATGTGTTTAAATCGAGACTTAAGTGTGAGGTGTGGAGGCCACTGGAAGGGAAAGCTTGTTAAAAGTACACTACAAGTTTTTATGGCATTGAGTGTAACCTGTTTAACTCCATAAAGAGGCAGAAGAGAAGGTATATAGCAGTTTTTTCTAGATCCTCGTGTGCTGGAGAAGTGTTTGATCTAAGTAATGATACTACTATTTGCTGAATTCATAGATAAGTGACTACAAAGCAAAAAAATGAGAAATGGACCAAGGTTGATCACGTCACTTAAATGCAGAAACACTTAAGGCTCATACAGCACAGTAATCTGCTTTTGTTTTGAAAGAGTGAAGCAGGACTCCCCTCACTGTGGCACATGTTCTTCACAAGTCTAGTTACATTTCTCATGTAACTTCTGTGTGATCTTGTAAATATTAAAACCTGGTTTGTGTCCAGCTGGAGTGGGAGACCACAGAGGCAGTGAGTGGTGGTACAGTGCATCATCAAAGCCTTCCTGCTGTTCTGCCTTTTGACAGCGTGGTGTGCACTGGTTTCCAGAGTCAGGACTACGAATTGGGTTGATAAAGGCCGCATTTAGGAAAGAGAGGTGCAAGCTGGTGGAAAGTTATGAGAGTTAATGTGGAAGGAGTAAATGCAGAAGCAGTAGCAAGGGTCTCTCCAAATAGAAGCAGTAAGACATGTCTCTGGAAACGTAAGTTGCCTCCTGCATCCACAGGTCCATCTCATGCTGATAGACTGAGCTGGCTTTTCTGACATGCACCACCAGAAGCTACTTGTTTGATCAGGTGCAAGTCAAGACCTTTCTGACGTCTTATATCCCCGTTCTAGCTGAACTGAGAAGCAGGAAAAGGAGCCTGAGAATAGTTTCTTTGTCACCCTTGATCTGCCCACTGTCTCTTTCAGAAAACACTGGCTTTGTAGCCCCAGAAACCTTCCCCCTGCCCTCTGTGAGCCCTGCCTCTCTTCCCTCCCTGCACCTCACAATGTAATGGGGAGAGTGGAAAGGGGATCATTCAGGATTTAAACTGTCAGGGACTGCTGAATTAAATTTTTTAACCATCCTCTTTCAAACCACTCTGTGTTGTGCCCTTTGCAGCCCCCTTGCCCGTTTTCACAGGAATCCAATGTCAGTAGCACCTGGATCTGAGAGAAGTGCTTCGTAATCCTGCTCCCACAGCTGGGGGACCTGGGGAAAACTGACAGTGGTATGGTGTAGTCAAATTCCAGGGTGAGGTTCTGGGTACCTCATCTTTGTAGTCCCTCAATCCCCTCCACTGCAATAATAACAAAATCCTGGTCATAGAACATTATTTTTAGTGAAGGAAATACTATCCGATTAGTTTTCTAGGAGTTCAAACTAAAACAGTATCACCAGGTGGCATTACTGTCTTTCAGCGTTTCAGGTAATGCCTGAAACTGCACTGTTGAATACACTCCCCTTGCACTGTTCCTTTGGTTTCATGGACTACATGACTTAACAATTTGACTAAATAACACGTAGCAGCATGATAATATTTTTTTTCCATTAATTTTTACATAATTTTGACTGTGGATTGGAGAAGAGTTTAATATTAATTCTGCCTCCCCTGGTGGGAAAAATACTGTGGTTCTTCCACAGGGATGCAGGAATCTCTAAGCAGTGCTGCCTGTTGAGATCAAACAGCCTTTTTACGACTGGGTAACCACCTTTTCATAACACGCTGCTGAGGCTCTTCTCAGTGGCTCTTTCCAGCTGTGTGAACCTTAGCAGAAGGAGAAATGCTGCAGGCAGAGAGAGAAATTAGAAAACAAAACAGATTGTCATGTCCCATCTGATTTCAGAGTGATACATAACATTCCAACAAGGTATTTTTTCAGCAGGATACTGAATAATGTAGCATTAGTCATTTTCAAATTTATTAAGCTTGAAAATAACTTTATCACTCTGAAGTGTATTGCAACTACTAAATCTTGGAACATCTCTCTGCGATTAGATTCATCTCTGCAAAACAGACGCAAAATGGAGTCACAAGCAAAAGATTTCCACAGACTCTGGCTGAAAACTAAGAATGCTGGGAATAGCCTTGAAATATCCTCACTCGCAGCCCTGTGAAGTTACTAATTTTTTCAGATCAAGCTGCCTGTCTGGGTGGTTTAACCACAGTGTTGCAAATTATAGAGACTCTTGAATGTTGTACTACTGTGACTGGTTACATAGGTTAACATTTAGAGTAGTAGTAAAGATAAAAAGTATACATAAAGCAGGGGGTGGAATACATTTACAAAAGAATATGCTAGATAATCCAATGTATTTTATAAACATTTTTTATAAAGTCGATTTAATGCGACTCATCTCTGATGAGCAGTGAGGGTAAATAAGGAAAAATGGAATCAAACAGGTGTAAAGTGCAAAAATACAAGCACAAAAATTAAGCGCTGCTGCTTGTAGATTAAGTACAGGTAACCCAGAAATCATGGCAGGTCAAAGTGCAGTGGCTGCCAAGGGGAGCAAGTGGCTACAGAGTCAACAAAGGACAGTCTTTCATGATATTAACACGTTAAATCAAGCCTAACCACAGAATACTGTGGGCTTCCATGTGGGATTTTGGCTAAACTCACACAGACTTCATTTTCCAGAGCATTGTTAGTTTAAAGAGTCTTTGTTCTCATTCGGATATTTCTGTATCCTTCAACTAGTAGTAGTAGTAGTGATTCAGGCATGGTAGGATTTATTGGGAAAGCTCAACATGCCGAACCTTACTGGCACTCTTTTATCCATGATATTTTTCTATTAATTATACTGCGGGGTTTGGGAGTTGATGCTTTCATGTTCTTGCCGTGTGTGTAAGTACTTGGAAAAACAAGGCTTAATTCCCAGCTGAGACTTGGAACTGCAAATAATTCCAACAGGTTAAAAAAAAAGGTTATGATTCCTTGCCAACTCTGGGAACTGAGCATCCCCCAGCCATAAAGCAGATTTGACTTTTTCCATCCTGTACTATTGGCCAACTCTGAAAGCCTTCAGTCATTGTAGGAAACTCATTCTGTACCAGACACAAAACATTCCAGTATTAATTTATGGTTTGGAGCCTGTCTTTGCAAATGTATCCGTGTGCCATCACTCCAAATGCATCACAGTCAAGAAATTATCACTTTCCCAGGATTAGGCAAGCTTAAAAATAAAAACCATCTTCTCCTACTGTAGCTTTGACTATATGTAGTCAGTCATTAAATAAAGGACAATAGATTCTGAGTTGGTAGTTCTGTCCATGTTCTGATAGGAATTAACCATATTCTGTGGCAGCTTTTATGCCAGGAAATGACTTAGTACCTGATTTGGAATTCATATCAAATCCTGTTTTCTAGGTTTTGCTGCAAATACTAGTGATATTTTCTCTCCCCCTTAATAGGACACACTTTAAAATTAATCCTTTGTAATTACCTTAAAAATACCCTTCAGAATTAATGAAAATTACTCTTTGTAGTCTACTTTAAAACATTGATTATCCCTGTGTTGTGTGGATAATTAATTGTAACTGATAAAGAAAAATCAAATACATAAACCAGCTTGTTCCTTTGGTCCTTAAGCATAATACCTCCCAAATCTAAGCAAGAGCAGGAAACAATATCACATGGGTTGACTGCCTTCAACATATGTACAGAAATTTGAAATTGCCCTGTGGAATATTGAGCTCAAAGGACTGACAAGGTTCTACGTAAGATTTTCTTGATGGCAGCAGTAAAACTGGGGCTGGTCAGGTCACATTGTTTAACAGGTATTTGAAGTTTGTATTTCTTGTCTTCTAGTTTGTTTTTTTTTCTTCATTTGTTTTTGTTTTCATGAGAATCCATTTCGTTATGGAATACTTAATATTACTTGCATCATTGAAAACTTTGATTTTGACAGCTTGTGTGGACCATACTCTGGATTCTGCTTCCTCTTGCTTTTTAAACAAATCTTGGGTTTTGTCTTGATCACTTTAGAATGATTTATTCTTTGTTGGTCTCATAAGCAGCTTGTTTGAGGTAGATCGCATTCTACATCTGAATGCATAGTTCTTTGATATGTTACTACAGCAGCACATGACAGAGTCTCTGTATGTATGAGGACTGGTGATAGGTGTTCTGCTTTTAGAGATGAGACTTCTAAATGTTATGGAGAAAAACCTGGGAGAATTTGTGACACTAGGAAATTGAGAGGCAATTAAAAAAAAAAAATTAGTGGCTGACAGTGAAAAATTAAGAAAACATGAGTGGTTAATTAAGTAGCAACACTAATCGAAAGGAAAACTAAGAAGCTGTCATAACAAGGAACAAGGTTATTTTACAAAAACAAGTATATAGTATTAACTGATATTGTTAGTCTGAAGAGAATAAAAGGACTGTGAGATTTAAGAGTAGTTTCTTCTCATGGAAGACATTTCTATTATGTTCATTTTGGAAAATACTGTCTGAACAACAGAGAAGTAGATCTGGCACTGTGACTAACATTTTTGCATGTTCTGTGGATAAATAGATATGACCCAATTTTCTATCATGAGTTCATCTGGAAACTTCAGAAACATTAAAAAACTATTGCTTTCCACAAAGGATAGGTTTGTTGGGATTTTTTTGATTGTTTTTATTAGGAATACCAAGTTCTATACATAATTGATGCGCTTTTCATATTGTCTTTCACTGTTCTGTTTTGTCTTGTCAGCAGCAATGCTTTCATGGATGTTTAATGTAACCTTAGGGGAACAGGAGCTTTTCACTCATTTGCTTTGCTAGTGCTCAGTTTGAGATTTGGTTACTGTGGTTTGTTTTTCTTGGGTATTTCCTCTGGACTGTACTTTTCCTTAGGAACATGTGTCCTGATGAAGGGTAGCTCAGTTTTCCTTCCACTGAAAGAAGCTGGGGGACGTACAGGAGTAGACAGGATGTCAAACACAAACACAGGAGCCAGTTAATCATGTTCTATTCAAATCTTGCATGGATACAGAAGGAAAAAAGACTCATCCATGGTTTGATCCATATTCCACAAACTTCTGTATGTTGAAGTTTATAAAATTTACATCTGTGTTCTCAGCAAGTGAAAAGTTACTTACAACAAAAAAGTTTATTTTTCAGTGTTATTCTATTTCACCTTGGCTTTCAAACTGGATTCCAGGACAGCTACTGTTTAGCCAAAAACCAGCTGTTGTGGGATTGAATGGATCTCATTATTCTGTGGGATGCTTGGAAACAGCATTTCTTGGCATCATATGATAAGCAAGCAAAGAGATTTCAATCCATTTAGTTACCAGTGTGTCTGGTATACTTGGTATTTTCCATGGATGATATTAATAGATGATCTATATTAGGAGCAATCCAAATGAAGCTCAGCTCTAATTCAAGAGCAGCAATTTAAGACTATCTCTGTGCTTGATCAGTGTAAAAATAGTACACATTGTAAGGATTTCACTGAGTTTTAGGCATACTGAAATAAAAAAGCCTAAAATACTGTGTATGTCCAGGAATTCAATGAATAATTCAGAAAAGTGCTTTTCTGCAGAGCTCAGAGACCCGTTGAGAAACACATTGTACTTTCCAGAGGTGGGGCTGCTTTTGGCAGAATTGTCTGGTGTTTAGTCTTCCTGATCAAGCTTGAGAGACCTAGAGCTGAGGTGTATCAGTAGTGGGCTTGGCCTTAAAAATACTGTAGTTGGGTTTATTTGTTTGTTTGTTTTAATTTATTTTATCTGGGCCCTGGGCACCAATTGATAAATATGATGACAGGCATTTCAAGCTGGATCTTCATTCTTAACAGTTTTCAGTCTCTCATCTGTATATTTGAAACAATGCCATGAAAATAAAGCATTCAGCAACACTGTGCCCTTCATTTTACAGTATAAAAATGTAAAATAATGACACAGAAATTTTGAAGTTAGTGTTTGCATAATTTATGAGTAATTTAGATGGGGAAAAAACTAAACTCTGTGACTGCCAGGTGGTGTGTGATTGCAGACTTTACTCTAGACCAGAAGTTAAAGATTGCTGTTGTCTATATAAGTAGGACCTGGAAATAAGTGCAGCTTGAATGCTGAGGACGCAAGAGCAGGGTAGGGCAGTGCTGAATCAGTAAGGTTGAGAGGGAGACTGGTGATGGCATTTTAATCTTAGTTTTCACAGATTAAGCATAAAATATGAAGGCTGGGCAATTTTAAAAGCCTGTTTGTAAGAGGTAGGAAGTGTTGGAGTTTTGAGTTAAACAACTTTTCCTCCTTGATGTGAAATGTTTACATTTTTGTTTACATTTTTATGTTTACAGGCAACTTGGGCCATAAATCATTTGTGCCTGTAAGTGTTGTGTGGGAGCTGTTCTTCTCAAGTGTTTTACATGCTCAAAACTGACTTCATTTCTGATTTTTAAGAATTTATGGCTTTCAAAAATGTTATGTGAGTAGGGGAGAGCAGTTCAAATACCTTTTAACCTTTGGGTTGAACTACTTGGCAGGATTTCTAGTGAATTGTTACATTTTCAATCAGTTACTTCTTGCCTGCTTTCAGCCTTCTGCTAGAAGATTTTTCTAGAACAGAAAATGAAATGTGTGCCTTTTGGTGCTATGGTTGATATGTGTGTTGAGTTTTATCTTAAAGCTAAAGTTTTTTTTAAAAAAATTGAGAGTGCACTTAAAAGTGCAGAACTGTAATAAATCACATAAATCATATACTTTGACCTTGTGTGTCTATTGGCTTTGCATACTGGCTGAAAGATCCTACTTTTCAGGCACAACACAACTGCTAGTATAGGGCACTATTTTTTTGAAGTAATGTTGATGAAATTATATTACAGCTGGCAAAACAATCGTTAAGTAGAGACTGATGTCACTCACCCATACAAATGACCACGGGCAAATCTCTCACTCAGGCTTGAGGAATGACCTTGAGGGGCATCCCCCACTCAAGGGAGGAATCACCACACACGACCTGCTGTTAGAAAGAATCATTGACTTGCTAGAACAGCTAGAGTGTGCTGATGAAATCCCTGCTGCCTACGCCTAGCTTAGATCTTGCCTTTAGTCACTAAAATCTTGCTCCAAGTTGCCATGAGATGGATACAGCAGCCTTTTTCAAAGAGCAAGACAATTTTCATTTCATTGTTATCAACAGATTTGGAGGGTTTGTAGCTTTCTGAGGCACTGCCGGGGCATGTGTAGTCAGCCTTCTCATTAAACTTTTATCATTAAAAGGCTTGATGGCTATTAAAGGGTAGAGTTTGGAGAAATGGGTGTAGAAATGCATACTAAGATAGGCTGGATTGAAAGGAGGTGGTTGTTTTGGCTTGGTGGCTTTTTGTTTTTGATTTTGGCTTTTTCTGTTTTGTTTTGTGGGGGTTTTTTAATAATTCAATATTTTTCCCTATGGATTTGAAGCTGGGGGTAACTTCTTTCTGGGTATTGTGCATAACTGACTTGTGCATTTTAAGATGGTGAAGGATAATGCTGCCTTTATAGTAAAGGGATAAGGCCTTTTTTTGTACTTTAGTGTGTGATTAGTTAGCACGGGTGTTTTCTAGTGCTAGTGTCTTGTTTAAAAAAAAAGGCTACAAAAATCTATAAAGTGTGCACAGCACATGTAAATAGTCTCTGGTTTACCAATAAAATCATCCAGAACTTGTAGCCACAGAGCTCTGAGTCATTAGTGAGTGTTGCTACTATTTTCTTTCCTCTTTTGAGGGCTGGCAACAGAGCAGTATGCTTTACTGAGTTGTATGTTGACTTCTCTTGCCATAAATGTTTCCTGGAAAGCTCCCATTTTGGACAGAGAGTAGTCTTCTTAGAAACTGGCTGAGTTATTGAGTCTTAAAGTCAGTTATCAGATCTCTAGAGGTCTTTTTATTTCTGTAGCTGTCACTCTTTTTATCCAGAAGCACCTTTGAATCTTATCTGAAGGGAATGCCAAGTAAGTCTTGTTACAGACAGTTTCATATTGTTTTGTCTACTTTGATGCACTACTAAATGTCAGATAAATATGAGGACATACACAGGTTTGTGGTGATCTTGGCTGGATGCCAGACACCTACCAGGGCTGCTCTATCACTTCCCTCCTCAAATGGACAGGGGAGAGAAAATACAGCGAAAGGTTCATGAGCTGAGAGAGGTCAGGGAGAGATCACTCATCAAATACTGTCATGGGCAAAACAGACTCAGCTGGGGATATTGATGGAATTTATTACTAACAAAATCAGAGCAGGAGAATGAGAAGCAAAATAAATCTTAAAAATACCTTCTCCCCACCCCTCCCTCCTTCCCAGGCTCGCCCTCCTCCCTCCAGGTGTGCAAGGAGACAGGAATGGGGATCACAGTCAGATCGTCACAGGTTGTTTCTGCTGCTGCTCAGGGAGAGGAGTTGAGTCCCTCCCTTGCTCCCCATGGGGTTCCTCGCACAAGAGAGTCCTTCAAGAACTTTCATTAATTATGAAACAAATGACAATGCCATAATTTCTGGTTTCTTTCTTGAGTGAAATTTAAGTGTATGAGTCCTTTAAGAACTTGTATTTCCTTTTTTAATTTATGAATATTTTAGGGAAGAGTGATGCAGCAGGGTATGCAGTGATGCAGCATGTTATACAGAAGTATGTTAGCTTGGGCCTTTGAAAGCATGGGAAAGAGGAATTTTATGCTGAAAAAGAACAAAACTCTAACACTAGGGAAACTCATTGTTATTCTGTCCAATAACTAGAACCTTAGGCCCTCAACTTGACTTTCAATGCAATTAACTTGCGAAGTGCCACTCCTACGAAAGAACCCCAGCAGAGTATCTAGGGCTAATTCTGCTCATTCAGACTGATTTTCTCTTCTATTATACTCAGAAACTAAAGAGTACAACTAAAATAAGCATTTTTCACCTTAATTTGATGGTTAAACCAATGTGTCCCATTTCCCTTTCTCTGGCTGTTATCTGTGTGACGAAACCACAGAATCAGTACTGGGTATTACTTAAAAGCAATCACCAGTTTAACTCTGAATAGAATAAAAGGGCACTATATTATCTTAGGTCTTTATGGAAACATTTCATACTTTAGGAAAAAAAATCCAAACCTTTTTTTGTATTATTTGACTGTGTACCTAATGAAGCAACTGCCAGCAAGCAAAATTACGTTTACTGATGGTGTTTACAGAATTCTGCTGCTCAGGTGGGATAGAGATTTTACACTCCTACTCTTAAATTTATACAGACTTAGTTTCTCTCTCATGACAGAGCTGAAACACAGGAGTTAAAATGTCCTTAGGAAGTTAAAACTGCCTCTTTAAGAATCTGTCATATATCAGGTTCAGGTGGGCTGGCCTTGCAGAACATTGTGCTTGTCCTTGAAATGAATGCTGAAGGACCACCACAATTTAAGTTGGATAATTCAGCTTTGAAAAAAGAGTCAGCAAATACTGTATAACCTTAAATATGAGTGAAGGAGTGTTTGCACCATAACACCTTTTTTGCCTGCTCTAAATCTTTCAGGCTTACTATTAGATTGCTTATTTTGTATAAAGAATACAGATATTTCAAAGAATAAAAACTAACCCAAAATAAGCTTTATTGCAGTAAATGTGTTGTCTTACTGATACAGACATTCAAGAAAAACCTTTTTTTCTTACAACATTTGATTAAAAATGTACAAAGTTTCTTTTTCTTTTCAAAATCCCCATACTCAACAAGAGAAAAGAAAAATCACTGAGTTTAACTTCATTTAATCTTTGGTCAGCACTTACATGAAACTGAAACAAATCTAGAATCAGCATGTGCTTTGGCTATTTCCACATATGAGATTATGTTTCATGACTTAGTTATAGGCACCAGCTGTCAAAAAAAAAAAAAAAAATAGCACCATTGACCCCTACACTTAACACATAACAGTACAAAACTTAAAACAGGAAAGAAATTACTACAGTAAATTAAAACTCAACTGACTGTACAGTCACCTTTCTTACAAAATAAGCAATGATAAAATGAGGCATATGGTGTATAACTACAGCATTAATGAAATTTCTAACAAATGAACTTCAAAAACTTTTTCCTTGGTCTGTGCTGCGTAATTAGTTTGCACACATGGCACTTCTGAAACAGCTGTCTGGTTTTAGCAAATGCACCATCATTTCCAGCGAGCACCAAACGGTACGAAAATATTGTGTGCTCCCTTCAAAGAGACATTTTCTTCAGCTTCCTGCAGTAATGCCAGTTTTTAGAGTACCCTTTCTGAGAGTGAGGTGTGGTTGCATGTGTGGCTCTTTGAGGTCACTGGAGGGAAGTATAGTACAATTTGGTTCTGCAATTCTAATGGTATTAAAAACAGTCAAGGTATTTTGCTACAGGGGTTGTGCCTCTTCCACTATTTGCTGTGGCTGATGTGAAACATGATCTCTGCCGAGACTCATATTGTAATACTTGTCCTCTACGGCTCTCTTTCACTTTTCCCTCTTGAAAAACTCAAAGTTTTTCAAGAGCATTTTAGAATATCCAGAAGATGTACTATAGTGATGTTTCAGCTCTGATACATTTTAATATTACTTATGTACTATTTGGTTGACTGGCCCAAAATAGGTAACATCTTTCAAATCTGTTTTTTTAGGAAAGTACCTCTAAAATGTTATAGCTCAAATTTATAAATCTAAAGAAAAACAAGGAATTTTCCCTTTTTCTTTTACATAATTTGTTATTTTCTCCATATATTACTGCATTAAAAATAAATAAACTTTTTTTTTTTTTTTTTTAATTTGGAACTATAGCAAAATACCCAAAGTGTTACAGACTGCTAACAGGAAAAAAAAAAAAAAGCTCACATTTTTGTGCCATTTAGTGCCATATGATGACTTCTTGAACTTTAGCTCTTTAATATACTTTAAACTGAGGTTATATAAAAGATACAGTAACCATGATTGCCCTTGTTTTGGCAGTGGCCTTTTGAGTTACCCTCCTGAAAGAGTAGTTCTGCAGTCTTGGCAGGGTGGGAAGAAAGGCTCTTCCTCCCCTGGAGTTCAGTGGCTTTTTCAAAACCTTGGAAAAGCGGATATTGTCTGGTGGGTAGAAAGGAGAGCAGAAGTGACTGAAGGACTGGGCTCAGTCTGGAATGTGACTAACAGAGGTCTATCCACAGCCTCATCCTGAGCACTGCCCCCAGCTCTCCCAGGAGGTAGTTGTCCTCATTGCTCTCTTCCAGTTTCTTTAGCTCCTTCTTCTTATATAGAGGAATGCTGGTGATTTCCAGTGTGTGAATGCCAGGCACTGGCTTTCTTTTTGCTGTGTGCAAGTAGCTCAGCCCATCCCTCTGATGGATCCTGAAGACCCCATCCTCGTTGCCACGTGAGATGACATAGCGCACATGGTGGGTGAGAGGCTCGATGGCTGGCAGGAGTTCCAGGATGTGCTCCTTGGGGTCCAGCCTGGAAATGTTGACCCTGATCCTCACAGGACTGTCCATGTCCAGACTTGCCAACTTAGTCTGCTCCATCTGAAGCAAAGGAGGAAAGAATGTTTAGAGCAGGAGAAACAGATTACTTGCATTGAGAGAGGAATAATTATGTGATAATTAGCAGTTTCTGCATTTGTCAAAATCTACCTGTGAAAGAACAACTGTAAATCATTTCCACCTGGAAGAATGGCTTGATTCAACACAACACACCCAGTAAACCTTAAAGGCTTTACACACAGGCTTAACAGGATGAATACCAGGAGGCTCTGATTGCAAATTCTTTTGAGAATCTGTTTAACTTCATGCTTGCAAAGAGCCCATGTAAAGACGAGACCTATGTTTACTACTGCAGTAAAGAGTGTACAAAGAGGCATAGCTTTGTTTTTATGATTCATCTCACATTACTGAAACATATACCACAACCCTGAAACTTTCTCTGAGAATTCCCTGAAACAGTTTTAATGAGTCCTGCCTTCTAAAAACAAGCAGGCTCAGCATTTAGTGATGAGAAAGCACCATTCATGAAGGAAACTGAAGCAAGGAGAGAACTGCTTCATTGTCAGCCTTCTACAGAGAGAGCCAGCGTGTCACACTGTGCAGTTACCTCCTGTTGGGACCACTGATGGGAGTGTGTGACAGCACTGTTTTTCTGACGAATCATTCACAATTTCTTTTCTAGTTCAAGATTCAGTAGTTATGCTGCAGGTGTGAATGTGCCCAGAGGTGTTAGCTGTGAACACAGTGCAGTCCTAGGAAAGCCATTTAACAAGTAACAGCTTTTGAAAGTGTTTCTGCAAAAATCCCATGTGAGTACAAATGTGTACCAATATGTAATGTGATTAAAAGCACATGCTGAAAACAAGGAAAATTTCTGGACCAGAGCAGGAACTGCAGTGTTTTATATACTGAACCCCATAAATGTCAACAGTGATAAAGGCTTTTCTTTTTTCACACAGTTTTATGAATGCGAAATCTGTCACTTTTACCACCCAAGCACTAGAAACTGACAGGGTTAATGCTGTTAAAAAAGTGCAACAACAAAATTTAACAGTTATGAACTTGATATGGAATTAACTGTTCAGCAGAAAAAAATATTTTTCAAAACATCCATAAATTTCACTGGTGGGCTGATCACAGAATTCACACAAGAAGTCAGGTTCAGTGGGAGTGGGTGATAGGGAGGGACAAGGAATGCTTGTGGGAAGTTTGGATGTGTGTGGGGAAATCAAACATTTAAATTTTAAGTGCCACTATATGCCACCTTTAGAGCAAAAATTACAGGATTATTTTGCCAATAGAAGAACTGGCTTTGATGGCATCATGCAATGTAGTGTGTACTGAGGCTGGAGCATCTGGATTATTTCATGCCCTTACCCTTTTAGAAAGGACACTTGTTTCCCCATCTTTTCAGTGTAGTTTGTGGGGGTAGCACACCTTACCAGTTTAGTTGAGGGTTTGCATTTTGCCTGTCTGCATTATACAGCTCTTTTACTACTGAAGGAAAACATGTGTGTGTCCCCACCTCTAAAATGAGTCAATTGCTTATTACTGCAGATTCCAATACTAGAGCTACAAAACAAGAGCTAGCACACAGATTATGCAGCTAACAGATACACAGGCACACTCTTCTAAAAGGTGTAAACAGTAGGTCTGTCCATTCATCAATATCCCATACCTTATTTTTTTCTTACTGCATTTTTGGGGCTTTTAAAGATAAGTCTGAAGTATAGTTCTCTAACAGCCTCAGCAATTCTGCAAATACTGGACTTCAGTGTATCAGCCAGGTCATGGGCTCTAGTCCCACAAAATTGTGAGCAACCATGGAACAGACACCAAGAATAAAATGAACTGCAAGAAGGTCTGTTTAGCTGTCCCAGAGCATAAATGCTGTGCAATCTCCTCTTGATAGCAGAACAGACTGCAGACATGACCAGTTTCCTAGCTCTCTGTCATCACAAGAAAATTATTCCCTGAATGTATTCTGAGGAACTAGACCACATCACAGTACAAAGGAATCTATGCAAGCTTTAAAAACTTCATCCATTCACAGTTATTGGTGTGGTTTTTATGGTCACATTATTGCTGCCAACAGGGCAGGGGAAAAAAGATTTTCACCACTGAATGTGGTCTGTTAAAAAATTCCCTCTGTTACTGATACTGTTGGTATCATATCTCTGGAAATACCTGAAAATAAAAGTACCTTACAGTTGTTATTTGTCCCAGTACATACAGTGTCATTAGCACTTCTCTTCTTCCTGTTGTCTTTTTTGGAATAGCCATTGATTTTGCACTCATAACACGTTAGAGGGGACAAAGCGTTCTCTTCATCAGCATCTCCATCCAGTGGAAGGTACTGGCCTTTGTTAAATCCCATCCCTGAGACACAGTGTCTGTTGAAAAAAAAAAATCTGTTTTAGTACTCTGTGCAGTTTTACCAACTGTCCTGTTGAATGGAAAGTGAGTGTGTAATCTGTACCACAGTGATTGTATCCCCTTCCTTTCCCTTCACTCAGCAGGCGGTCTGTGCAGTGATTTCCTTCACACTGGTGTGGCATGTTGAACAAAATACAACCACTAGCTGAAGGCTTGTAGGCTTTTCTAATTTTGATTTACAAGCTTTACGAAGAAACAGAAAAAGGCCAGCCTGCCCTGAACTTGGAACTACAGAATTTACTCATTGTCATGTACCGGCACAATGCCAGTTTGAGTTTAATGTTCTGGATTGATCAGTGTTACTTACAACCCTCAATTATCTCAGTACAGGGGGTAGGGGTCCTCACTGAGTAGGTTTGTGAAGCAGTTCATGTGCTGGTATTGGGGGAGAAAGCAGAACTCTAATGTTCTTTATATACTAGATTTAAAATGAGTGTCATGTTGCATGTACAGACATGTCCTTTTTTTCTTTTTCTTTTTCTACTTTCTGGATATTGTATGCAAAAGTAGAAAGGAGTAGAAAGGACTTAGCAGTTTGTCTGTTGTTTGCACCTCTGCTCCTCAGACCAGCCCTTCTTAATGTGTCTCTGTGTAAAGATACTCACCCTTGTCCAACTCTGTAATAGCCAGGTGGGCAGCCACAAAGGTAACCCCCTTCAGTGTTGGAACAACCATAATTGCAGGGGTTCGTGGTGGAAGAACATTCATTCACATCATGGCAGGCACTGGAGAACTGGTCATAGGAAAACCCAGATGGGCAGGCGCACTTGTAACTTCCAAGGGTGTTGTAGCAAGAAGCAGAGCCACACGTGTTAGGATTGGAGCATTCATTTTCATCTGGTAAGCAAACAAAAATATATTGGTGTCTTCTAATCTGACAGATACCAGGCAAGCGTGATGTAGCTAAGAAATCAGAATATCTGCAAGTCCTAGGGATCTGCTACATCCCTGATCTCATTACCCCACAGACACTTGGTTTCTGAAGGAAAAGTACAATGCCAAAGGCCCCAAATTCGTGTATCTGAGATGAAGAGGTATTGTAGGATACTGTTACTGTTAACCTTATAGTCACTCAGTGTTCACCCTTCCGTCAATGTCTGTTTTGCTTAGGGGTTCTGTTTCCTCTGTCAGGATAGATAGAAGTGTACTCCCTTCCCATACAAGGTCCACAGATGGAAAATGAGCTGGAATTCCAGCCATGGTGGTGTTTCTGGGCACCTACTGATGGGGTAGGTGCTTACTTTGTACTTTTAGTGAAAATTTCAGGCTCTGTGAGGGGAAAGCCAATTGAAGTAACCAAACAAATGATAGAGAAAAGGTGTATCATCTTCACCTTGTCGGTTTTAAGTTACAGAGAAGGTGATGCCTCCGGTCAGTGTGACTGGATTTGGTTTCAGACAGAAAAAAAGCAAAGAGATTATTTGAGGACTATAATATTCAGGAATTGTAGCTGGTTTCGGGTTTTGTGAGAGCTGTTTGTTTTGTGTTTTGTCCCTCTCACCCCACTCCTTTTGCTTTCTTTGCTGTAAAGCAGTAGTAAGTCAGGAGTGATAATGTTGGTTGGCACTTCAGAAAAACGGTCTGGTGTGATACTTAATGTGAAATGGGTAGAATAAACTAATTTATATGTCTAGGATCAGGACAGTAATATCAGCCTATATGAAAAGTGCTTATATCCTCTGTTTATAATACCATGAAAGAAAGCCTGAAAAGGTAAACATGCTGTATTATTCTTTGTGAACAGAACAGAAGGGGGTTTTTTCACTACGTATTGTTTTTTAATTAAAAAAAAATCCCACAATTAATTTGGTATTGCATTTAGCTGAGTTCATAGAACACAGAAAATAAATGAACTAAATCTACAATAAAACTCCTGAGCATCTTAATTTGTCCATGTTCTCTGCACAAAAAACTAATATTGACCTTAATACCGTATTTTGGAAATAGAAAACCCTTAATTGTTTTGTTGGGTTTTTTCTCACCATTCACTATAGATGCTATGCAGTAGTATGCTTAAATTGCTAATAATGCTAATTCTTAATAGTGGAAGGTACAATTTTTAATTTTTTTTTTCTTCCCCCAGCAAAGGTATAGACATTGCTACTTTCAGGAATTCAGTTAACATCCTTCACCCTTCTAAGATGGGGATTTTTCCAAGAAGAAGAGAATCATAATTTAAACCTTATTAGGAAAGCTTTTTGTCTCACAGAATTTCAACATGACAAGTGTGTTTTCTTGTTTTGTTACCTCCTCTCATTGATTTATGTTGGGAGCAGTAAATGTAAGGAAGGAGGGCAAGATAGATAAAAAAGATCAGTGTTTGCATATCCTTTGTTCTGTACATTCTTGCACTTGCCTGGTGTTGCCACTATAATCCCCATGATACTTTTGCTGCTTAAATATACTTTGTGCTGTTTGTTTCCTTACCAACGCACTGATTCCATTGGTAATGCTGAATATATCCTTGTGGGCATCCACATCTGTATCCACCCAGGATGTTTTGACACCCATGCTGGCACCTATGGTTTCCATCACATTCATCCACATCTGTGTGATCGAGAGAGAAGCAGAACGTGAAAGAACACACAATTACACACATTGCCAAACACATTACTCACTTGGATCATAATCACTGGAACACCAGAATTTTTTTTTTTGCCTCAGTTGATCCATCATATTTGAGAACTACACAGGGCCAAGCTTTCAGTTTCCTGGAATATACTGAGGTGTTGGAATGCTAAATTTGGTCTTTCCAACCAAAAAGCCATTTGGAAAGTCTCTGAGGTAAGTGTTAATAAAGGAGAAAGCCCTAGCCCCCCTTCCCCAAAATGTAAAAACTCAGACATCTGAAATAGTGTCCACTATTAGAAATAAGTAAGCAACCAAATTTGTCAGGTACAGTATGCAATTCTAGTAGAAAATAAAAAAAATCATGCATGGTGTCATAGATTGTAAGTTACATTCCATCGTCCACAGTTAGGAACACATTTAATGGAATTGTAATATCCCAGAGCCTGAGGTGCAGAAAACCATTCTGCCAGGAACTGAAAGCTGTCATTTTTATCAGCAATGCCGTATAGAGCAGTTCTGATGTGCTAATTGTTTACATATCTTGTGAATGCTTTGATATATATAATTTTTGTGTTTCATAGGCACACAAAGGTATATGTACTTCATGACAATAAAGTAATTTTACAGGAGATAAACCTTTCTGAACCTTCTAGATGCATACATCCTGCACTGCTACTCTAGAAATAGGCTCCATATATCAATTCCTATTTTAAATGCTGTATCACAGTAGCTGCTATTTTGAGATCTCATAAATTTGTTAATGTATATCCCTGCATTTCTAATTGTCAGCAGCCAGATGGCCTAGTACTGCCTATTATTTTCTTCTTTGCTCAATACCTAAGGCCCACTGAGGAGTCTGTAGATCTTAAATAGAGATTTCCTGACTGAGACTCCCTTTTGGGCCAATACAGGGAGATGAAGTTCATCAATATAACTTGCATTTTAACTGTAATGGATTACCCTTCTGAACATAGAGAATTAGCCTTTTGAATGTGTATCTTTGTGGTAGGAGACCTAGAGTACAGAATTTAGAATCTAATCTTAGATACCTTCAGGTGGACAATTACAATTAGCTGAAAAACTGCAGACAGATTCTGTTTAGAAGTATAGAGATAAAAATGAAAAAAAATAAACTACTAGACTTTTAGGTGCATAAACCTACATGAAGTTGAAATGGCAGGCTGAAAACAATTGTTCAAGAGGTCAGCTAAAAAGTGCCTTTTATTCTAATTTGTGTAAAAATTACTCAGGCAGTATGTTCTTCCATATACTTACACTATGCTTAAAATTACTCAGATGCTTTCCAATTACTTTTTGGTGATTATTTTCAGCATGGATGGTGCTCTGACATCAAATGATCTACTAGATATTGAAGTAAGGATTTGCAGCAGAAAAAAATATTTGACCATTTCTAGTTACCTTCACAGTTTAATCCAGTAGAATCCAGAGAAAATCCCCTTTGACACTCACAGGTAAAACTTCCAGGAGTATTTTGGCAAATTCCTTTTGATCCACAAAGTGATGGATGAGAACCACATTCATTGTTATCTTAAAAACACAGAGGAGAGAGAAGAGGGTTGGTTTAACCTGTGGCATCATTTTAGACATGTTTATGTACCAAATTCTTCAGAGTCCAAAATCCATGGACATTTAGCTTTTCATTTTTAAATGTCAGATGACCTGAAAAGTCATGCAGAGCTAGGAGTAATTAATAAATTGGAAGCGCAAGCTGTAATTCAGTTATGATATGAATGTGAAAGACCAGGCACGTAACTGCTGATATTGAAAAAATGCCGCACTTCTGTGTTAGCTGAACTAAAATAGTTTCAGTTGGCAAGATTCATGCAGATGCTTAAGACCTAAAGACATCTGTATCTATTAAGAAAGAAAATGCAGTCTGGTTTTGGTTAACTACATTTTAAATGAGATTTTAATAATTCACCCTTTTGTCTCCATGTGGTGATACTTAGAACATAATAACATGTATTAAACACGGACAACTGTTTACTAATCAAGAAAATTCAAACAGTGGACAAACTGATTTTTTTTTTTTACACTGTAATTTTTACTTTTCAAAATCTGTTTTCTGAACTGCTGACACTACTGCTCTGTCTAAAGAGCATAAGAAACATCAGAGAGTTGAGAATGTTGTTCTTACAGAAAAACCTATGAAAGAAAACCAATGTTATTCTTACCAATACAAGCTGTGTGATGTTGTGTAAAACCAGGTGGACACTTGCATGTGAAGCCTCCAAGGGTATTGACACAGAGAAACTGACAATTGTGTTGTTTGGTTTGACATTCATCGAGATCTGAAAGTAAGAGATGGTGTAGTCTTAAGAAAAGTCAACAGAAAAAGAGGCACACTTAGTCTAATTTGATAAAAAAATTACACTTCAAAACTGCTTTTAAGCCAAGTTGAAACCAAATTAAAAAATTACTGTGTATAACTTTCTTTACCTTTACATGTCTTTCCATCTTCCTGAAGGACGTAGCCCCGAGGGCATGAGCACTGGTAGCTCCCTTCTGAGTTCTTGCAGATAAAATTGCATGGTCTAGGAGACTGGGAGCACTCATCAAGGTCTGAAGGAGAAAATATTAAGTATCTGTTGTACTGATTTCCTCAACAGAAAGATGTCTGCTAAACAGCAATACATTTAAGAGAAAAATGTTCATAGAAAAAGCTTCTGATTCACACTTGTTCAAGTTTCTATTCCTTTCTCTATGTTGCTGTGGAGTTTATATGGGGTTGTCTCTACCATGAAAAACTGTCCTGAGTTTTTTCATGTAAGGAACTAGTATTTATTTTTTGACATACTGTGGTGCATTTATACGTGTTAACCAGCAAAAAAGTGGGAAAATGTAGACCAAAAGTAATGAGCTGGTTTGTCAGTTAATGTGGTTATATAGCTGATCTGTATAACTTCAGTGATCATTCTACTGCAGGAATATTGCCAGTAGAGCTCATTTCTCTATTTCCCCAAATCAAATACAAAACCAGAAGTGCATATTAGGAAAAGAAGGACAGAAATGAGATAAAACAGAAAAAGAGAAAAAAATGGTTTGGTACGAAGGTTTACAGAGGTTGATACATCACTATGTAGAAACAAAACACATCACTGATGACTAAGACACTGAATCTTACCATTACAAGATGTGCCACTGATGTCAGTAGTGTGACCAGCTTTGCAGAAGCATCGGAAGGAGCCCATTGTGTTAATACACTGTCCATTTCTGCACAGATTTCTCATGACCTTACATTCATCAATATCTGTATCGAAAATATCAAACATGTCACCTCTCAGTTTTAAATTCAATGTTTTTCTTCTCTTCCATTTTTGCAGAGTTCCTTATCATCATGCTTCTGATAGGAGTTTTGCCAATTCTCCCTCTTTAAAAATGGATCTGAATCCAAAGCCAAACATCCTTCAAACTCTTCTTTGTATCAAAACCTTCCTGCTATTTCTTTGGGTACTCAGGTCCCAGTTTTACTAACTCAAAATACAAACCCTACAGAAGTGAATTTTCTTATGACCACTCATGTGCCAAAAAATTTTCACCACAATTGAAAAATATACATTAGCTTCTGCTTCCTCTGAGGAAACAGTACCTGCAAAGCATTGTGAGATTGTTGTTAAAACAACAGTTGCTGCCTTTGTCATGTATGCAACTTTTCAGCACAAAAGCTTTGGGATAATTTCTAGCTTTTAGTTACTGGTTGGTACCTCCTGCTTTAGATCCCAATCCTGAATATTCTGCACAGCTGTTCTGGTCACAGCTACTGTTGAAATGTGGTTTTAATATCTGGTCACTCAGCAGTATTTGAAATATCAAACTCTGTTAACAGGAAATTCTTCAAAGGAACTTCAAAGAGAATCCTGCATTTTCTTAAATATGTGAGCATATTCTTTTCCCCTTTTTGGACTCCTTTCATCCCTTCCAATACCTCTTCCATCTGTGGTATAGCCTGGGCCGTGTGGACAGAGTTTCTTGTACTGGGTGGTTCCGGGCAATGGGCATGGCATGCACTGGTTCCCCCAGCCCCGGCCTCCATCACAGCAGCACTCAGATTTAGTGACAAGATTCTGGCTGCTGGAAGCCATCTGACACATTGTCTGTAGAACTTCAGCAAAGCAAAATCCTTGGCGATTATCTGTGAGGAAGAAGGAGAGAGATTAAAATAGAGAAGAATAGAAAATTAAGCACCTGATATATTACTCTGGCCCTCTGTCAACACATGAAAGCACTGAAAGGTTATTGGCTACCATGAAGACTGTCTTGATTTAACCTTTCAGATTTGTTTTTTTATGCTGCAATTCCAAATATATTCAAGACATTCTTAATGTTCAGTACCTGCATGAGCTGGATAAGAGTTTTACTTCCAGGGAAGTTGAGCCCTGGGGCATATATGGTGATAGTGAGTAAGACTGGCTTGATAGTAAAACAGGCTGTAGGCTAAACTGAGCTTCCACTTAAGCTGCCCATGCTTTTACTTGGAGTGGGGTAAGAAGTCTGTTTTGTTTGTTTTCTTTTACTGGCCAAAATAACATGTCTGATCATCTCTAATTACCCTGATGTGATTTAAATAATAAAATCCTCATCACTAAAAAGTGTAAATGCAAGTCAGTCCTTTTCTGTGATTGTCCTAGTTTTTGTTGTGGGGGAAAAAAAACTATGGTCTTACTGTTCATCTGTCCCTGTCTAATTCTATTTTATTTTTTAAGACTTTTGGTTAATACCTGTCAATAAGGAAAGGGAAGCAAAGTTTGCAAGTCATGGAGCTGCTGTATCCTTCAAACAGGCAGCTGAGGAGAGCAGAGGTCCCAGTTTACAGTGCTAATGGAAACTCCAAATCTCGTGGAAATCATATCTTCTAAATAGGCTACGTCTTCTCTCTTATTTGTTAATTTAAATGGGGACATTATCCATTATGGTCTGAAAATGCTTAAGTTTTTAAATGAAAGATTTTCTTTTTTTCATCCTAGAACTAGGAGTTAAAATCCTTCTGAACACCTGACCTTCTCTTTGTGAGGAGCAGAACCTGTACATTTCTGATGTGAATAAGCAGATTTCTGTTTTCCCACACAGGTATATTGCAGATCTTTAGGGATATTATGACCTGAGGAACACACAAATGCTTTGTCCCCAGTTTGAGATGTGGAATAAATTTTAATGTGGACAGAACATAAAGTTTGCACAGTGCATTTAAAACACTGTGATCTATAACTTCATGTTTGTGCTTTAATTCTGAAAAAACACTGTGTTTCTCTCAGACTCATTTTTCCTTGTAATTTCTCACCCAGGAAACCCTGAAGAAAAAGCAGCAATGAGCAAACCTTCCCAAACGATAGTTTTCGGGAAATAATAAGAAAATTACATATTAGATGTAAGAAAGCAACAATGCACTCCAAACAGGGTATTTCCTCGGCATTAATGACTGGCTGGGGTTAACAGACTGCAGCATTCTCTTCCCATCTGGTCTCAATCCTTAGGAAATTCTATGCACTTTCCATGTTACTGCTTTGTCATCAGTAGTGTGCTGATTTCATGGCAATTTACAGGGAGCTGGTTTTATAGTACTTACCTAAGGTAATATGCAGGCATTTTTGATGTAAAAATATTAATAAATACTCATACCATTTCAGTATTGTATTTACATTTGAATGTTGGTCATGGAAAAGTAAGGTTTTGCTGTTCTGTTTGACTTCCAAAATGGGAATGATGAATTTTATAGTGCAAGTCTGAACGTATTGAAAAGGAAACACAGGCTGATGAACATAAAACTCTTCAGTAGCATTTAATCTGAAGGCCTGCATAAAAATTTTTATTATGTCTTGCAATTTTTTATTAAATTATAGTATTTTATATGCAGTATTATGGTGCTTAAAGGTTGCGTTCTGAATACGCAAACACTCAATGTTCCTCTGTATCCCAGTTTTTTATTTATCTCAAGGTAATTAAATTCTCCTTCTTCTTTAAAAACTCCTGTATCTTTTGTCTAGATTTATGTCCTATAGAATTAAGGCACCTCAATATGAAGCCCCTGATTGCTACACTCAGATGATATTCTCAAGATGCTTCTCATTCCTATCATTATTTCATACTATATCATTGTTCAATAAGGATGATTATTTCATTTCCGTAGATATGAGAGCTGTTAGGTACTAATTCACTGTCTGCATCCTTTACACTTTAAAATGAAATGTGAACAAAAGAGGCACTTACCAAGACACTCAATGCCTGATGGACTTGACAGGAATCCTTCATTACATTCACATCTGTAGCTCCCAACAACATTCACACAACGACCATTTTCACAGACACTTGGCTTGGTCCGGCACTCGTTTTCATCTTCATAAAAATATAATAATTATAATAAAACAATTGTTACAGGAAAATACATCAGACTCCTAGAATGAATCAATCTCTGTAATATCTGAAAAATATCTGCAAGAAGTGGAAAAATCAACAACAGATTAAGCCTGGAAAGGACTTTCTTAGTAACATTATCCTATTCCATTCCTTCTGTACTGCATCCCAGGAAAGATTTAATAATGATGATAATAATAACAGCAACAACAACAACCACCACCCTATAACAATAACAATACTATAAGACTTCTGTAAAATAATAATATTAAATAATAAATATTTAGTAATAAATCTGACTTTAATAATAATCCTTCTATGTGCTCTGCAATTTACAACAAGAAGCAGAAAACACTTTCAGCAAAGGAACTTCTAGTCATAATACTTCCCTGGCAAGTAATATTTAAATAAAATTGGAACACATGCATGATTTGAGTAACAAATTTTCACTTTGTAATCACTAATAGTCTCTGAATACAATTGATCTTTCCTTCAATGTCATATTTCAGTCCACATATTTCCCCAAAACAGTTTACAATTTTAGTGTATTTTTTTCCATAGGTAATGGCAGAGATACTGTAAGCAATTACACATCTTTATAGATGCTTAAAATGAAACCTCAGAAAAAAATTCAGGTGAATTACACATCAAAAAAGACAAAATTCTTGTTAATACAGATCATATTCCCTGAAAAAAAAAAAGAGAAAGCTCTGTAAAGGGGAGGAGTCATCTCTTGCTGAAGGAACACTGTTTTAAAACATTTTCATTTAAAGCATTCACTAAGATGGATGCTTACTATTTTTTTGGCAGAGAACTTTGGAATGGTCCTTTTTATATACCAGAAGTATATTTTGCTAAAATTATAGTTATCTTTCCCCCTCAACTAATTGAGTAAATCATGGAGGAAAATTGTTTGCTTACTTGCAGGATGGGGAATTATTTTGAATTCTGGCAGTTTCCACATCTTTTGCTCTTCATGGCATTTATAAGTCGTTACGGAATCTTACAGTGTTAATTCTTTAAAGAAGTGACACATTATTTTTATTAATGCTAAAGGAAACATAACTTTTTATTTATGATAATTTTCTACCCATCAAATAAGGTCTCATTTGTTTGGTAATTTAATTTCTTAAATGTAATAGCTGAAAAACTTTTGGATTTGGTTATACAACAATAGAGTGTTTCTTCTGGAATCCTGATTAGTCACTTAGAACTATTTCCAGATAAGGCTCAAACCTTGAAACAAAACAGAAAGTTTAAAATGTTTGGCATCATTAGCTATCTTAGGTGTTCTTTATGAATTGTTATTTTCTAGTTTACTATATACATATACAGAGAATTTTTTTATTTGTTTGCTTGTATATATTTCAGTAGATCTCTTCTTCCCTTTCTAAGCTTTACCTGTGCATCCTTCTCCATCAGGTCTCCGGGTCATTCCAGGAGGGCAAATGCACATGAAGGTACCAATCAAATTTTTGCAGATCATGCCTCTTGATTCACAGTCATGGAGACCTTCAGCACACTCATCTAGATCTGGCAAAAAAAAACCCAACCATATTTGTGTTTGAACTTCCTTCCAGTAGCTTCAGTTACTGAAGACTATTATTTTCTGAAGAAAAAAAGACTTACAGACTTCCCTAACTAACAAGCACTGAAGAAAAAAACCTAAGAGCTGCGCTTATTTGCAGGTGTCTTAATTTTGTGAGCTATGTCCTCTTGTCATGTTAAAGATGAACCTCACCATTGTGAGCTCCTTGCCTGTATGGTCCCCATCAAGGGTTACACCTGACAAAAATACTAAATACTGCTCTCTATGTCAGATCTGAAGGAGTAAATCATCATTTGCTGAGCTGTTTGCTATGTTCAACTGAGAGGATGAATGCAAGATGCACAGAAATATTTGGATTATGCTTTGGCCACTACAGGGTGATGGAAGGTAGGGAGGAGTTTAGACATCAGTCATTACCTTTGCACATCTTTTTGTCCTCTCTTAGTTCGTACCCGACTGGGCAGGTGCACTCGTAGAAACCGTAAGTGTTCACACAACGAAAAGCACATAGCAAGGGGTTCTGAGCACACTCATTTATATCTGAATAGAAAGAAACAAAATAATCATTTTCTACTAAGTTTTAAAACAACCATCATGAAGGTTTTGTTGCACCTATGCTTCCCCTGTCAGCTAAAATTATCAGAAATACAATAATTCAAAGCAGAAACTTACAGATGTTTGGTTTTGAGCAACTAGAGAAAACTGAACAATGCTCTGTTCAAGAATAATGGCATACTATCTATAGAACTCCTTGAGCTTAGAACGACAAGCTGGAACAGGCCTATTTCAGATTTTTTTTAATATGATAATTTTCAATATATTTCCATTTGATAAGAAATGGCAGATTTTCCCCCCAACTCTAAGAAAAAAAATTACTTCAAAAAGCAAACTAATTATGAATCATAAAATAAAAAATCTTTAAGAAGAATCCTGATCAGCATCTGATGAGAACTGTACACAATTAACACACTATGAAAAATAAGAGGTACTTAATGAAACTAGTAAGGGATTAGTTTAAAACAGACAAAAGAAAATACTCCCCTAAGTAATGAGAAGAGAGGCATCAGCAGATTCTAACTGTTCTGGATAGATTCTTGGACAATGGACCCATAAGTGGATACCAAACCCCCTCTACAGGGATGCATCGCCCAGTTTACATCATATTTTCTCTGTATCCCCAGCTCTTGCATTAGAGGAGTGAACTGCAGAAAGCAGTTAAGTCATGTTTCCATGCTGAATTACCATTTCAGCTGTGAGGGATGGATTAATGGAACAGTGGTCTAACATGAGTTTGTTACAGGCAAAATAACTCACTTGTTCCTACTGCTGTGAGGAGTTAACTGCTCTGCTCTGCGCTGCGCTGCATGACAAAATGCTCTGCAAATTCAGGCATTTTTGCCATGGTTAGCTATTTTTATATCCATCTATGAGGATATTCTGGGGGCTCAACAGTTACTTCTTTAACTCTTTTTCCGACAAACAACAGAACAATGTAACATCCAACATCATGCAGTTTGGGGAAATCTTGTGATAAACTAAAAAGACTGCTTAAATCAATTCACAACTTCTTTTTCAATGATGTATTGCAAACTCAGAAACTTTTTTTCCTGCTGGTTATTGCGGCACCAAAGAGCTGGTTAATAAAGTAATTTGAACACTAAGGACTGGACAAAAAATAAAGGAATTAAAAAAAAGGAGGGCAGGTTACCTTCGCAATTCATCATTGGGCCTGGCTCAAATCCCTCATGACAGCTGCACTCAAAACTGCCAACCACATTAGTGCACGTACCGTTTCCACAGGGGTTGCCAATTGAACATTCATCAGTATCTGTATATAGGGAATAAATGCAAACTGAAGAGAACTGGGACACATTTCAAGTCGTGTTTTCAATTCAAGTGTTCCAGTTCCTATAAATTGTACACACCAATGCAATGTACTCCAGTGAAATCCAAATTGTATCCCATGGGGCACTCACAGCGAAATGATCCATCAGTATTGATGCAGTGACCATTGGAGCAAATTCCTGGGCTCTCAAGGCATTCATTGACATCTAAAAAGCAGGAAGATATTATCAATCATTTAGCTGATGCTTTAAAAAAGCATTTTTAAAAAACTAAGCACCTTATTCTTTTTGTCTCACGCCATGCAATTTCAAAAGTGATCTTTTAACTATCATTCCAAATGGTCCACATTTTACAGGTCAGCCTTGTCACCAAGAGCTATGAGGATTAAGGTATCACATACTATATTATCCAAGTCTAGTTTTAAGTATAAATATTTAATTATTTTTAATTAACAGGACAAAGAATACCTACCCTCACGTGTATCATCAATTCCAGGAATAGTTCCATGACCATAAGGACACAGGTCCTGAAAAGCAACTGTAGAGATATGTTTTCTTTTAAAAAAGAAGAGTAAGAGAACCACGACAGATGGTTAAAGCCATCCAAAAATCTTCTATATCATATTTTTCAAAATTATCAATTCTTTAAACCACAGTCATGACACTGTCTTGGCCAGATGCAAAAGTAACACTGCCTTTAGGTCACTAAAGCAGCACTACCACTTGTTCAGCTTCAGTGTGCTTGTGCTTGGTGCCTTCCCTTTTCCATACCTGGAAAAACCCAAGAACTGAAAACTGCTCTTTCAGGGATTCTTGGCACTGTCCTATTTTGCTCTTCTCTTTTGCCTAGACTAGATCTACAGATGGAGGATACTTGTTCAGTTCTCTACATAGCAAAGCCAAAAACCCAGTGTTTCCCTTCTTGTGTTTTCTTCTATTTAATTTTATTCATTTTGTTTACTTGAAAACTATTCCAGGAAAGGCCATTAAGATTGAATGCCAAAAAAATCTCTTTTTAATGATCAAAAGGTACAACACCAATATGCTCTTTGTTTTCTACTGCCTAAAAATTTTCAATCTGGATGTGTACCTTCTTCTTCCTTTGGACAGAGCTCGCAAGGATCACCCCATCCTTCTCCTGGCATTTTACTGCAGCAACACTTTGCCTTTGTGGTGTTGAAAGCCTTTGGCACTGAGCATTTCCCATTCTCAAAGTTAGTGAAACAGAAGCTCTGACGAGTATCTGAGAAAAGACAATATTAGATGATGAATCTCTAATAGAGAGTCCGGAAAGGAATAATGGAAGGCTCCATTTCATACTATTTTGAAAGCACTTTGCATGCCTCATAAGGCCATAATTTGGAAGGGACTTCTACAGCGTTTCTATTATCTTTTAGAATAAGTTGTTATGTTCTTTAATCATTAACTTACCAAAACATCTCCGTCCATTATCAGAGAGCACAAAACCTGTAGGACAAATGCACTGGAAACCTCCTGGGGTGTTTGTACAAGACCCAAAGAGGCAGATGTTGGGGTCCTCATTACACTCATTAATATCTGTAAGGTAATGGAGAAAAGGTTCACTATAACCTCACTGGCTGTGACTTCCTTGGTCAGGAAAGATTGTTTATTAATTTAGTTGTTTAACTTCAGTAGCTTCCAGTAAAGTACCCAAGACATAAAGCAGCCTGAAGGTTCCACTGAGTCTTCCGAATTAGAGCATTCTACTCGCATGTACCCTCCTTTCCAAATACCATTCTCTGTTCTTTGTTATATTTATAATGTAAACATTAAATAAATGCTTTTATTTCTGATAAGAACAATATTTTTCTTAAAACATAAAACATCCCAATATGAATTTTCAAAAATCTGTATGTTGGGGGTTCTTTTTAATTAAAGGTGTGCTTTTTTCATTCTGAATGACAGATTACGGAACTGAAACTATGGCTACTCATTAGTAGAGGGCCACCTTTAATTGTATTTGCATACCCAGATTTATTTTTAGCAGTCTTTCACTGCCACTCTCATTGTGTTATTTAAAATCTGTTCCTGTTCAATTGCATAATTTAAAATATAATGCTGTGCCTACTTGGAGACAGTGAGATTTAATCTTTTAATAGAGGCATATTAGTAAATATTACATTAAATAATTATGAAAAGCTTAAGCCAAAAAATGGGGACTTAATAAAAACATCAAGTGCCTGTAAAATTGTGGAGCTCACAGTATCAAGCTATACATCCTGCATCTATATATATAACAGAAAGATTAAGAAAATAACACACTAGGAGACCTTTAATTTTTCATACCTATTATTCAAAACTATATTTAAACTTATTGTATTCTGCAAATACTGACAGAATATATGAGCCTCTTTGCTAAGGTAATTTTTAAAGATAATAATAATAATTATAATTTGATAAATTCTGAAATGTGTTTTCACAGTCTTCAAAGAACATCCCCTCCTAAATCTTTCAGTAAGGAATATTGAAAGAACCATCAGAGACCTATGGCTGTCTAAGCATTCTACAATAAAATCCATCTTGATCTTAATCAAACTGTAGGCAGGAATAGCTACTCTGCATGAAGGTAAGCTTCATGGGTGTTGAGTCACGAATTTGAAGTGCCATTTTTACTCATACTTATTGGATTCTCTGCCATACTGAATTTTAGAAAACCACCCTGTATTTAGCAGGTAAGGAAACAATGGAATTACAGTCTTTATTATTAGGAAAATATAAGTGGAGTGATGGAATAAGTCAGGTAGGAATAGATTCTATGATATAACTTCTGAAAAATATTACATTTTGTCCTATTTTTGGAAACTGCTATTACAAACAGCACATGGACAAATCACTGTAGCATATTTTGGCATATGACTGAACTCTGCAGTAGCTTCCCATGGTCAGGCTCTTACTTTGTGAAGCATTTAAACCCATCTTATTTCAGAGAAAATGGTAATTGGTTTCCCAGTTACTGTGATAGCTATTAATATACAAAGCTCAGCAATTCAGCTGCATGGGATGGGAAAACTGTCTGTAATGAATGGCTTGGGCTGAAATTCATTCTGTGGCCATGACGAACAGGTGATGAGCCAGACCATGGAAGTAAACATTTTTTTTCCCCTTTATTTCCATAAAATGGAAGGGAATAAATTTCACGGTTAAGTGAAAACTAAGAATTTTTCTGTGGCCCCAATCATTTTGGTTTCTCCTACACATAATCATCCCAACCTCAAAAAGTAATCTAGCCATTGCCAGCCTTCACATTACAGACAGAAAAAATGAATTCTTATAAAGCTCTAATTCAACATCAATAGAAAGTAATGGGGAACATATGTTGTAAGAGCTGTCATAATATTAATCTAAGTATTAGTACAATCACACATGATCACCTAGGCATTTTCTAGGAATCGTAGGTGCAAATTTTCTGGACATACAGCTGAATGAAGAAAAAGGACACAATTAAGTCCCTTTAATTCTGATTGGGCAAAAATCTGTTTGGCAGCCACTGATGCTCTCAAAAACATAAAAAGATTCTGAGAGGGTACTGAAGTAGCCATAAACAGTAATATTCCTGGAAAACCAAACGATTTCTTTCTTTTTAATATTCATGAATTTACAACTGTAGGCGATTTGAATTCAACTCAAACATAATTGCTAATATGGAATCAGCAGCTGCCAAAAGAAACTATGAAGCTGGCAGGCAAACTGAATATGGGGGCATGAGACAAAAGGCTGAGCAAACTCTGGGGGCATAGAAAATAAATCCTACTGCTGAAGGCAAAAAATTAAAAAATGATTCCTGTTCCTGCAGCCACACAGATTAGGTGACTATAAGCCAAATACTTACATCCTTTCCAATGTTTTCTTTCAGCCCATACAAGGACAAGCTGCACAATTTTTACTGGGAGTTACCTGGATGAACGTGCGTCTGCAGTTTCACACCAGCTAACTTCAGACATTTAAGCTAAAAATCAGGATTTTTAATATAGTCACAGTGGAAAGAAAGATGCTTACTCTATTCTCTGATCATGCACAAACCTAGAGCTTCCAGCCTTAGCTAACCTGCACCTTCCCTGTCAGGTAATCCACATGGTTAATTTAAATGCCCAATAAATAAAGTAGTCCTGTGCTTTGCTCTGTTGGAAAAGGGAGTTGGAACTTGGATTTATTTGTTGTTCGCTGTCACACTAAATCTTAATTCATTGTGTGACATTATCTCAAAAATGACATTTGAAGCTTTATGTGAGACCTGTATGAAAAACAAGAACATACAAATTGATGAAAGGTCTGCTGTATCCTTTCTCCTCTTGTGAATCTCACACTTGAGAAGCATTATACAAAATACAAAATCAGAAAACAGTTGTTAGAAGAAAATTATTTACGTGATTGTTCCCATAAGCTCCATAATTTTATCAAGATTTTTAAACTTCAAATCCTCTGAAACTATATGCTCAGTTCACACATTCATTGCCAATAATTACCTTCTATATACATTATAAATCCAGTGCACAAGTTTGTTTATGAATTATATTTAAAAAAAAGCAAATGAAATATAAAATTGTTTTTTTTTAAAAAGTATTTTTGTTTGCATCAATGAAATCAATGTTCAAAACACAGTACAATACATACAAAATATTTTGCCTTTTGTTTTTAAAACCTCTTCCTGAAGACTTTTCATACTTATTCCCTGCCACCATGATTTTAAGTCAGGAAACATTCACAAACATTAGGGTTTACAACTGCTTTCCACCAAATTAGAACTAGATACTTTTCCTAATATTTAAATTGTTCAGAAGCAACAGTTACAACTTGCCTTACCAATACAACTTTCACTTTTTACTTCATATCCTGGTGGACAGATGCATCTGAATGATCCTTCCAAATTTTGACAGGTACCAGGAGAGCATGAACCAGGCAGTGCCACACACTCGTTAGTATCTTTGGAGAGTAGATGGAATCAAGAAAGGTTTAGAATATTGTAATTCTTATGATAATAAGGTAGACTTATTAATGAAAAAGACTGTATGCTTCTTCACTATTTTTCATTTTCTAAGGCAATTAATTGCTTGAAAACCAACAATTATTTCAAAAACCTGTTACTTCTACTGTGTTTTCACTTTAATCACTATCTTTCTTTTTTCATACTTAGATATTCAGACTTTCTTCCCTCTAGATGGGAGTCAAGAGTTTATTTCACTTCATCAGTGCTTTAACATCTTCATATGGTATCATATACATACCAAAACAATTCTTGCCATCTAGAGTAAGCTCATACCCTTCATTACATAAACATTTGAAGGAACCAATTTCATTGAAACACCGTCCGTTTCTGCACACCTGACCAAAGAAGGAACTGCACTCGTCGATATCTGTAAAAAAACCCAAAATAAACCCTAGAAGTGAGAGTTGAGTCCTGGCATAGTATATCCAGTATCTTATAAATATACTCAAGCTGCAAATATATTTCTGCACAAAAGGCAAATTTTGAAGCAACAAGGTTAACAGCTGACAGCTACCGGGAAAGTAACTCTTACTCAGGTGCATTAAAGTGTACGTTCTATTTAAACAACATCATCCTTTTAGAGAGTATTATAATTTTCAGACTTGTAGCATTACCTCAGTTACTGCATCTGGAGACATTCAATTACTGCCAAGTGACTGCATGATACCAAGTCCACAAACAGAAGAGAATATGTTTCATGGACGGTTCTGGATTTTATCTGAATTTATATGTCCTCAAGTTTCCTCCTAAAACCTGACCTACCGTTATGGACTTGTAATTATGGACTAGGTAATTTGCTTTCCACAGAATGATTTCCTCCCTCATAACAGTTTGGAAAACTAAGTTTGAAAATGCTTATTATTTTGTAGGGTTACTTCAATAATGCAGACCTAAAGGAGTGCTGCATAAGGAAGAATACAGAAGAGAAAGGGTCAGAATAAATGAAAAGGAGATCAGAGAAGCATCATGGTGTAAGAAGAACTTACACTTTTTTGCTTTGCAATACTTGAATTTGATTGATGAAGACGAAGGTCAGTTTTACTGAAGAGGTTTTAGCCTTGGTCAGAAGCATTAAGTACCAGCTCCTGAGGAAGATGTACCTTTTGCTTCAGTCATATCTGTGTTACTACATTATTCTATAATGCATTTCTTTTGTGTTACAGTTCTACAAGCAGAAATACCTTTAAAATATTATAATAGGATGGGCTAAACTGCCTTTGGGACAGTTTGGAAGAAAGCCCTAAGGCCCTCCAAACTGTCAAGAGGAGTGCTAACAACAAGACAAGTCTGAGCCTGAAGCAGAGGTGCTGAATGCTCCTGGCAATAGACTGGCAGCTATACTGCCAGAGGAAAGAACCTCCTTGGCAAAGAACGCCCTTCCCTGGCAGGAGACTCTTCTTACTTGAAAAGCTTTTCAGTTCACAAAATCACAGAATATGCAGAGTTGGAAGGCACCCACAAGGATCACTGAGTCCAGCTCCTGGGCTTGCACAGGACCATCTCCAAGAGTCACCTTGTGCCCCCAAGTATCATCCAAATGCTCCTTGAGCTCTGTCAGCCTTGGTGCTGTGACCACTGTCCTGGGGAGCCTGTTCAGTGTCCAACCAGCCTCTGGGGTAAGAATCTTTTCTAATATCCAACCTAACCCTCCTCTGACACAAGTTCAGGCTATTCCCTCAGGTCCTGTCCCTGGTCCCCACAGAGCAGAGATCAGTGCCTGCCCCTTCTCTTCCCCTCATGAGGAAGTTATAATGGCAATGAGGTCTCCCCTCAGTTTCCTCTTCACAGACCAAGTACCCTCGGTCGCTCCTCACATGGCTTCCCCTCAAGGCCCTTCACCATCCTCATAGCCCTGCTATGGACGCTTTCTAATGTTTCAGTATCTTTCTTATACTGTGTCACCCCAAACTGGCCCAATATTCCAGGTGAGGCTGTCCCAGGTCAGAGTAGAGCAGGACAATCCCCTCCCTGGTCCAGCCGGTGATGCTTTGCCTGATGCCCCCCAGGACATCATTGGTCCTCCTGGCTGGCAGGGCACTGCTGACTCATGTCCAGCTGGCTACTTAACATGACCCCCAGGTCCCTTTCCCAGCACTGCTTTCCAGCATCTCATTCCCCAGTCTGTTTGTATATATGGAGTTGCTCCATCCCAGGTGCAGAATCTAGCACCTTCTCTTGTTGAACTTTCTATGCTTGGTGATTGCCCGGCCCTCTGATCTGTCCACATCTCTCTGCAGGGCCTCCATGCTTTCAAGGGAGGCAATAGCTCCTCTAAGTTCTGTGCCACCTGCAAACTTGCTCTGTGTCCCTTCCAGTCTTGTGTCCAAGTCATGAATGATGTTGAAGAGCACAGGCCCCAAGATGGAGTCCCGTGGGACCCCACTAGTGACAGGTCGCCAGTCTGATGTCACCCCAATCATCATTACCCTCTGTACTTGACCCATGAATTTTCTCTTTCGTGGACAAGGAGAGCACTTACAATACTTTTTAAAGATACTATGGTTCTCTCCTGAACCAGAAAGGAATAAGTAGGCTTTGTTCTGTCTTTCTTCTGTAACACCTCTCTCTCTTTTTGCCTATGCTTTGCATAAGGGAGAGGATCTCTAGAGGCTTAAGAGCCTGTTCTTCAGCCCAGGAAGATTTTAGTTGCTTTATCACAAATATCCAGGAATCAAAGTAGTCCAAACCCATGAAGTACTCTGGTGTCCTGTGCTTTGGGGAATAGGAAATAGTAATGCCTGGATCAAATCTGTTTAACTCTGCCCATCTTAGGAGAGCAGGTCTGGTAGATTAACTGTACTGGATTTCTCACTGCTGGTCTGCTTCCTCTTTCACACTGTGTGCAAGTGAAATAAAGGAATGACTTTAAATTCATGAGGCAACACTGGTGGTGTGATGGAACACATGCTTATTACAAGTGGTGCCTCTGGACTGTGCCATTAGGTGAGGACATGTAATTACCCAGGAAATCTAATGGAAGCCAGAGCTGCATTAAAGCATCAATGGTTGCCCAGTGGTCCAGTGATTTAGAGTTTGTATTATCTCAACGTGGCCAGTAAAAAATGTTTTTAATTAGTTTAAAAGGTGACAGTAGTGATTAACCTCTAGGGCTGGTAGCATTAGAAGTTACTGCACTCAAATAACTTTCTTCACACCCTGACATGGCTTCTGTTTAACTATATATCATCCTCCTTGGCATACCAAGCCAGCAGCAATGAAAATAAAAGTTTGGATTACATCTCTTACCCACACAATCAATATTACGAGTTAATTCAAATCCTGGGTAACACAGGCAGTTATATGATCCAACCGTGTTTTTACAGGTTCCATTTCCACATGGATGTTGTTCACATTCATCAATATCTGCAAAGAGAAACAAACTGCATGTGAGAACTGATTTTCCCAGATATGTGTTAATATGTTTTCTGAGCACAGTTACAGTATCCTAAACTTTCATCTCTTCTTTCATCTGTTGCATTATCTATTTATATTACTGAGTTTTACAGCTTCTCAGTACACATAGGAAAGCATTACATGGTGCATTTTTATATATATTCTAAAATAAAAGCTACTGTTGCATGTAAAAATAAATTTATATGCGCAGTATCCCAAGGCATTCTTTTTCTTTTTCATAATAACATTTCTTACTTTCTAAACATATATAAGTATGTTAAGAACTTTTATGTATGAACAGAAATCAGTAAAAGGTCCTGAAATGATAAAATTTTATGTACATATTTTACCAGAGAGCCCACAAAAAGCTGTTTAAAATGCATTTAATAATTCAATTTACATATATAAATATATTATGTAAATACTACATCCAGAATTATAAAGACTGGTTACAAACTTTTGGAAATGGATATCCATTTCTAAAATGCACTAAAATTTATTGTGTCTGCTGTGTGTTTCAGTAATTTCTAGAGTTCCATTAAGGGTGTAGAAGGTATTTAGATTCTGTCCTCCTTCAAAATTTTACATTGTTAAGTCACTTTTCAAAATATCCTCCTCAGATATTTTGACAAATGTGATTTAGTTAAAATATGAGAAGACTCTAGGCATATATGAATATGTACTACAGTGAGAATGCGTTTTAATTTGTCTGTTTCAAGTTGAAATTGGAAGATTCCTATCTCACAGAAGATAATGAACTTCTCTATGGTTAGAATTGACATTTAGATGATAATTATTTCAAAAATAAAAATAATTTTTTTGCTACTTTAACTCAACAAGAACCACACTTAAATATGCATCACCTTTTCTTTTTAAAACCCTGTAGAATTGATTATGAACTAAAAGAACAAGAAAAATACTCTCATTTTCCAATCTTATTTCTTATATTATCTCTATCATGTCATCATTTTCATACAAAATTAGTAGAGTTTTAAGTTACATTAAGTGTGGGATTCTATTTTTTAAACAAAACATGCTCAATAAATTTCTAAATAATTGAAAAATGTGTCTTTTTATCTCCACATTCTATCACTCTGTGATACATCTTATTAAATTCTCTGACAAATAAGCCACTACGATGTATTTTTGTGAAAATATTGTTCATATATTCTTCAGTAACATGGATCTATCTCTGAGAATACTGAGGTTTTTGTCCTCAAACAAGGACAACTTCACATACTTTAGTCACAAAAAAATCCAGAAAAGTATAAATCAGCCTTTCAATGGCACTATAATCTATTAAAAAAATGACTAATCTGCTTCCCTTTTAAAAAACCCATAAACAAGCAAAACCACACACATAAGTATTTTTTTTTTCCATACCCATGCACATAGTCTGATCTTGGGATGCCTTAAAACCATTGTGACACACACACTGGTAGCTTCCTTGCATGTCCACACATAAACCATGACTGCAAACGTTAGGAATTTCCAGACATTCGTTGCGATCTATAACAAAAATATTAAACAGATGTTGCATGTTATTGACTTCCATTATTCCCCCATTTAATACAGTAACATTTTTACAATGTTATTATTATTAAAACCAGACTCAAAATTATCTATAAATAAACCTGAATCATAACAAAACTTCATTTTATTGGAGGTGCTTGCCTATGCACCTTGAGATTCAACATACTGTCAGGATTTGACAGATGCATAAAGAATGTTCTTTGAAAATGTTACCCTGTCTTTTCTTCCCTTCTTCAGAGAAACGTGGTTATAAACTGAAAACAGCAGAAAGCACAAGGTACAAACAACAGAAGAGAAAAGACAACTGATTTCTTACCCACACAAGCACCATTGGGTGAAAGTTTAAAACCAGCAGCACATTCACAGCGGTAACTCCCAGGGCTGTTGATACAGTCTGCATTTCTCTGGCAGAGATTGTCTCCATTGCTGCACTCGTCAATATCTGAAAGACCAAGGTTCAGACATCAGAAATCACTCTCTGCCTTGACTTTAGACTGTACTGTCTGTCTTGTGCAGGATGAATCCTCAGTCCTCATAAACCAATACACTTTCATCCATTTTTGGATGAAGAAGGATGCTATAAATCCAACTTACTACACATGTAAGTGGCTTTGCAACGTTAAACATCTGCCTAAAGAATCTAGTTTTAGTATTAAAAAAAAAAAAAAATCCTCTTTGCCTTTGAACTGAAAAGGTGACACTGTTCACTTTTTAAGGTACACATATTAGCACAAACGCCTTGACTATTAATGACAAAAATCCTACTGACTTCAGGACATACAAAGTTCTACTATTAACTTCTATGAATATCTCTACCTCTAAAACTGTAGCAGATGAGAAGACAGAAAAAAAATCAAGGAAACTTTTCCTGGAGGAGTTTTGAGAACAAGAATTAAATTTTCCCCATCAAATCAAATAATTTCATTTATTACCTATTTAGGAGTCAATTAATCGCCTGACAGAAAGCTATTATAGATTTTATTAAGTGTGTGAGCATATGTATCAAAGACAAAACACTCAATTGATTTATAGACTTAAGCCCTACAGAAAAAGCCCACAGTCAGTCTCTTAGATTTTGATAAACATGCGAATTAGATGTACCCTTTCCCTTTAAGATAAACTTGCTTATGGGGGCTCAGTAGAAAATAACATCACTTCAAATCACCTTCACAGACCAAGAGCAGGTCATTGTAGCTGAATCCAGTGGGGCATTCACAGCGGAAGCTGCCAATCTGATTGATGCAAACACCATTTGCACAGATTCCTGGGATTTCCTTACATTCATCAATGTCTGAAAGTCAGATGAGCTAGTTTTAGTATTTAAAACTGAGCTAAGAAGTTCCTTTTAATCTACAAGAATTGTACACAAGTTATGAAATGAAACATATGCCCATTATGAGAGAAAAGAAATTATGTGAAGTTCAGGAATTGGTGAAAACAGAGTAACATTAGGTATTGGACCAAAATGCAAAACTGTTACAGTATTTTTGAAGCCAAACCCTTTTATCTTACCTTTGATATCATGAACTAGGATGACAGGTGAGCAAAGTATCACAATAAAATGAAGAAATTAAAAAACCCCAAACCACAATGCCACAAAAATTGGTCTTACAATTTATGCCACCATTGTAACCCCACAATGAAAATAAAATTTTAGTATACGAAATATTTATTTTGGTTAGCACTATACAGGTGTTACACAAAATAATTTCTGCTTAAAACAGTTTTAGTGAAACTTACCGACAGCTTTTCCAGTATGGATGTCAAAGGTGAAGCCAGGAATATTCCCACATATGTTCTTGAAGTCAGCTAGAGCAAAAAAAGTGAATTTTCAGTGAATATATAAATCTCCCAAGAATTACTTGTAGTCTTCTCAACTTTTCAAGAGCTGTTTCAAGCCAAATATCTTCAGAAGAGCCACCGCCTCTTGTACAATTTGTACTGAAAGTTCAGATTGCCAATAAATGAATGCAAATTGAAATACTAACACTACAGGGCCATGGACATGTCTACCACAGTGCTGTACCGTCCAGAATTTTTCTACTCTTTTACAGATAATGTATTTTAGATATTACTTACATTGTGAGTAAGATTTGAGGGTTAGAAACTAGGCCTTTTCTGCAAGGAGCTTTATGACATTTACTACTGTCAGTAAACCTGTGAAACACACAGACTAGAGAAAAACAGGGCCTGTGTTCACTACTTTTTCTTCATGGGCAGTGATCACCTACTTCTATGATAATGCCTAACACATAAGGTCTGGGAAAATGAAAAACGAAAAACATTTCAAAACCCCATATACTATTCCCTGTATTATTTTTTAGGACAAAAAAATCTGCAACATAACAGGAAAAAGACTCTCTGAGATCAGGCATTCCTGAAATTATGAAACCATGAAACAGTTCTGTAAATTCTTGGTTACCTCTTAGCAGCGAAACATTTTTCTACCCTTCTTTGGTTAAAAAATTAACAAAAAATCAATTCTTATTTCTGTTCAAAGTCTGTATATTAATGGTTATGATCTGCATAATGCGCAAAACCAAAACAATCTTTACTACCTAAAGTCCCCAAACAGATACTGACTGCTAAGCATAAATATAAAATTAAATTTCCTTTCACCAAGGAAAAAAGTCAAATGCATTGGCACATGAATTTCATTTAGAGGAACAATACAATTCTCATCAGAGCAGAATAATGCTCTTTATAAGCTACCGGGCTCAGTCTGGCAAACTGGTTAAGGTCAGTGTATCACAACCCCTGCCTGTGATGTGTAGCCCCCACCCACTTATGTCACTGATTATGTGACATAAGTGCAGCTATTCAACCATTTACACTTGGAATTTGTGTTTGATCCCTCACACAATCTCTTTTCATGATGAAAATGGTTCAACCATGACTGCAAGCAAAGTAAAGCCATTTAAAAGAGCTAACAAGGCAATACTGAAATATTTCAGGAAATAAGTTAAGCCCACAGCTGGCACATTAACAAGCAGCTTTTGTTTTAACAAATCATTAAAAGCTGCAGAAGTTACTGAGAATTGCAATCTTACCAATTTAAATTGAGAATTCTTTATTCTACCCAAGAATATTAATTGCATGAATCCCTCCTCGTAGTTTGCTGTATTTTTCTCATCATGTTGTCACCTGATGACAACGTTATGGAATTGAGATAAATGGCTATGGGAAAGAATTTTATGGGCTCTCTCTGATAGCAAACACATATTCCTCTCTCTAGCTTAATTCCATCTCCCATTCCTGACTGCTAGTAACATTCCTTCATCCTCCCTCCTCCTTTTAAGAAAGAAAAGGAGGAGGATGTTTTCTCTTATTTTCAGTCCTGTTTTCCTCCTGTTTACTGCTTGTGAGGGAAAATCTTTCTTAAATAATCTGCTGTTTCCCTTATGTCACCAGGATAAACCACTTGGAATGAAAGTAATACGTTCTTTACACCAACATCACGAATAAAATATGTTTGTATTAAACAGGCACCTGAGTTTTTTAGTTTTATCTAGGCATTTTTGCTCTTTTTTCAAATGTAAGGCATCTTTTAGTAAATGTCAGGTTTCCAAGTTGGTGATTCTCCCACCAATGATTTTTCTAAGTTGAGCTTTCAAGGATGTTTTATTCCAGGCAATGAACTCCATGAAGACTAACTGCAAATGAACTGTACTTTATTATTTTCACTTCCCCTTACAGAAGAGAATTTTTTACTTCCCATTGCAATTGGGCTATGTATTGAGCTTTCACAAATTCTTTCATCTTCAATAGAGGAAATGTAAAAGCAACCAAGAAGATCAAGCTCAGATGTGAGACAACTGAAAAATCTAAAAAGACAACACATTCAGTAATGAAACCCAATCTTGTTGTTCTGACACACTAGGCCTACCAGGATAAATGCATCTACAACTATCAAGAACTAAATTATACTCTCTTTAAATTAATTATCCTGGAAGAAAGGCCAGACTGGAAGCATCTCTTGTCAGCCCTTATCTTCTACTGCAGAATTATTATCTGATGACTGGTTTTCCAGAAACCTCAAGTTGAAAGCTTTAAATCTGGGAGTTCTGTAATCACACATTCAGAAAATCTGCTCATGCCTACTGTGCCTCCCTTGTTGGTCTTACCTACAAAACATGGATTTTTGACATAAATCTGAATAACTGAAAGTTATTCTATGCCCACACACCTCTGAGAGCCTTGGTGTTTGTTAAAAAGAAAGAATAGAACATGCACAGCACACTCATCCATCCCCCAAAAAGGTGTAAATATTTAGATCTACCTACAGATACCTGTTTTACAAACATCCTTTTAGCTATAGAGCTGACATACTTCTGATGATGACAGAAGGTCCTTCTGTGCTTTCCAGGCCTTTTCATCTCAGTAACACCTGACAGTACTTTGTCACAGGGGCAGCTGGGAGGGAAAATATGGATATTCTTCCTGAATTTTTTTATCCAGGAGGTGGTGCCTTCAAACTATTCAAGCTGTATCACTCAATATGGAATGGAAAAAACCCCCAGAAGAAATACTTTGATTTTTGTTTAGCACATCAAGATTTTATGCAAACAGTAACAGAATGGCAGAGTATTGTCACTCTCCTTTAAGATTACACCAAGAATTTTTGGGGGCCAAAATAATAACTTTGTCTAGTAGATCAAAAAACCAAATAAGCAAAGAAAGTAACGAAACGGGAAGATTAGATTTACCTGTTCCTGGAGTTGGACACAGTTCACAAGGTTTGTTCCAGGCTTTGCCTACATTGTATGTGCAGCAACACATCCTTTTGGTCACATTGAAGGGCAGTTCATTCTCACAGGAGGTTCCATTATAGTTCCTGTAGCAAAAGCTTTTCCTCAGGTCTAGATTTGAGAAAAGAATCACTTGTAAAGTAACCAACAGTCTGACTTAAATAAATATCATCCCCCTACCAAACCAGAGAATGGTCCATTAACTCTGGCTTCTGAATGCAACATGAACACATTCATTTAAAAATAATTTAAGGATTGAGGTAATCTAAGGTCTTTGTTTTAGACTTACCTGAAATTTGACATATTTTCAGTTTTCAAAGACACAGTGGGGAAAAAAGAAAACTCCCAGGAAATCATAAACACACTGCAGATGCTCATGAGATCCTTTTGTATAGAAAACCCCTACCATTTGGAAATGACTAGTGAACAGTGAGTTCTCCTATGGAATAAGAGCACTTGAATGCTGCATGCCAATTACAAGGATCTCTTTCCTGGCTAACTTATCGTAATTGAGAGTTAAAGAAGTTAAAGAGCTTTGGAACCAGCCTCATCTAAGGAAATCTGAGCACAGTCTGGCCACCAAACAGCTTGATATTCAGACAGTTCTAGTAAAGATGACATTGTGCATACCCATGCAGTTATGTCCTCCGTTCACCTGCATATATTCAGGTGGGCAAATGCAGGTGTAGTTCCCCAAGGTATTGTAGCAGGTGCCAGGACCACAGACACCAGGATGTGCAACACACTCATCAATATCTAGAGACCAAGCAAAAACATTACCATTAACAAGGGAAAAGAGGTCTGAGTCATAGGAAATGTTTCTGAGAAATATGACCACGGTAAACAATGCTAAGACACCAAAAATGCATCATTTGAAGACCAGCTTGGAAAGTACAGCTCTGATTTGGATTAAGTAGCTATTGTATCAGCTGCTGAAAAGCAGTATTGTTAACCTCTAGTCTAGCCTTAGATCTCTAATTCAAAGTTCTTGAATTTACCACTGAAATTGGAGCACCTTGTGCCCCACTGACTTCACAAAGAAAAAAAAAATCACACCTTCTTCAGACAAGAGGGTCAGTCACTTTTCAGTTCTATTCACGTCTTCATTACTGCACTGAGAAAAGATGTTTTAAATATTCCTTCTAATGCTGAATAATCTTGCTGCTCTATTCTTGGATTTTCTTATTTAAGATATTGGGGATGTAAATCTTTTTTGCCCACACGATTTCAATTCTAAACCCAGTTTGGTAAATTTTCTTCATCCAAATTTAGCAAAGCCTCAGGACTCACAGGCTCTCTTATGAAAAGAAAGCTTTTGTTTTTTACTCACAAAGTAAATGAAGAGGTGGAAAATTACTTACAACACTCCAAATAATGAGAAACCATGAAAGAGTATTTACACCTTTGCTTCTATTTACAATTTTTGACTCCAACACTTATGAAAAAATCTCAAATACGAGATGAAAACCAATATTAGCTTTCTTTCACATTGAGTAAATTAAACTGCTACTCTTAAATAATGTGAAGACACTTTTTCACACACAAAATATATGGAGTGTAGTGAAGCTGGGAGGAGATAAAAGGTGTTGAAGTGAGAAGCCAGAAATCATTAATAACCACCCTTGCGTACTGAATACACATAGCTGAAGACTATTATGTAGAAATAAACATTAGTATATTCAAATGTTGCGTTTCAAGTTTTATATCAATTATATGAATTGTGCCAAAGATAATGATTGTAGGGAATATTTTAGGTAAGGGTGTGGGTTACTATATACCAAATCCACTTCTGGATTTAAGGTTGAAAATTAGAGGTTTTCCTAATAACTGCAGTGTGACAGAGAAAGCAGCTTCAAGGGACTCCACCTTCACAGATTCTTGTTTCTTCACGGAGGTAGTAGCCTTTTGGACATTCACACTGGAAGCTGCCAAAAGTATTGATGCAATTTCCACCTTGGCAGAGACCTGGCAGCTCCTGACACTCATCAATGTCTGAAAACAGAGAACAAAACTCACCATATTTTTATTCCAGAATTAAAAGAAACAAGAGAATTCAAGTACCTCCCTGAAATTTTACCAAATAGTAACTTTTGTCACATGGATTTTTTTTCTTCTTCTGATTTTGACATAAAATTCCTCATTCCTGCCCATTTATTGGAACCAGAGTTTTCTTTGTCTGATGAATATTTCCTGAGACTTACAACTTCCATTGATAAGCTATAATTTTCATAAATGACCTATCCTTCAGGGTATGATTTTGATGTCCAATTCAAGTAAGGAAGCACAAAAGGTATGCACGAGGTTGTTTTCCTACTGAAATGGCGTTGAACTTCTTCGATATTCTTTTACAGTATGACTTTTTATCATGTTGCTGTCAAATTCATATTAGCAGTGGCTTTTGCTTTGCATTAAATTTCTGATTTCTGAAAAATGCAGTTTCTGTATACATCTCTCCAAAGATGACACTTTTTTGTTTTTTTTAAATTACCAGTCATCACAGTCATTTATGAAAAACTCACCTTCTAAAATGATAGTGATGGGATTTGGTCTGAATCCTTCTCCCCCTGGACAGAGAGTATTATATTCTGCTAAAGTAAAGTATAACAAGAGAACACATCAGTCTTGTAAAGAATAAAATTATAACACCAGAAACATTAAAAACTTGTGTTTTAATGAGTGTTCCTTCCTACACTCATTGGTTTTCTCCTATTTGACCTATTTACAGTAAATAAAGAAAGTGCACTAGATTAACTGACAAACAAGGTAAGATTAAGAGTTCTGCTTTTGTTTATTATCAAACCCAGATACTCTTAAGGAGGCACAATGTTGATTTCTCCATCCTGTGTCTTTACAAAGGCAAATATTTTCTTTTTTGACTAGTTCTTTAATAAGAAATGTCAACATGCTATTGATAAAGATATGTGTTAAACTTGGAATTCACACTATTATTAGGCTGTTAACAACAACATGTTTGACATTTCTTTTGCATTATTTATTCAAAGAACTTCAAAGCTCTACAAAGCTGATAACTATCATTGTGTAACAGTTTTGAAAGTACTCAAGATTGACTCAAACACAGATACACAACAGTTATCAACACTCTCCTTTGAGAACTACTGCAGCTCTTCAAATTAAAGCTATTGACTCCTAAACATAATTAATTTATTTCGCTATCAGCATGGAGTTGCTGAGCAAAAATTCACAGTAGTTGTATGCAATCCATTGCATTCTTAGGACACATAAGCACATCTGTGAATTTCTTAATTTTTTTTTTTATAGGAGAAAAATAAAATAAAATTAAGTGCCCCAAACTACCCAAAATATACGAGCCTGGTCCAGTTCTGCCTTCTAAAGTTACCACTGATTTATTATTGTGAGAACAGGCACCAAGTCAGTCACAGAAGATCAAAGATCAGGTCTTCTGATACTCAGGTCCACACCTCTGCATCATCCCCTAACAGCAGTAGGGAGATTGTCATTCTGTGCCAGAATGCTCTCTTCTGAAGCAAATGAATTGCTTCAATGACTGAAGTATAGTAACACAGTACAAGATTTCAAATACTTTTTCCATCCCTTGTTACTACCTTGAAATTAAGAAGACTGGGGTAACAAGAGAGTATTTCCTTACTGCTGTTTACAGGTGGACAGGTCTCACAGGGGTTTCCCCATGCCTTTCCCAGGGAGCAGCAGCATGAGGAACGACTGACTCCAACCCCAATTTCAGTGTTGCAGGATAGGCTCCCATCCCCTCTTGGTCCATACTTCAGGTAACAACTGCCAACACGGTTATCTATGTACAAAGCACACATGACAACAGCTGCATACAATGACCCAGGACAAGGAGCAGCAGGCATTCATTTAACATTTCCTATCTAGAGGGAATAATTCAGATAACATTGTGCTTTTGAAGTCTGGCAAGCTCAAAACACTCTTGTACACTGACAGTTATTGATGTCTAGAGACAGCAGGGAAAATGGGTTCATTTTCAGGTTCTTAAGAACGCAGAGACGAATTAAAAACTTTTGCATGTCTTCCAAAGTCATACTCTAACACAGCCCATACACTTTTCCCAGTCTTTCACTCCAGAAAAATATCAGACACCTTGCTTGAGTTTTCTGTCAGTATTTATTTGCCATATTCTGATTGTGACTATGCTATTGTGACTCTGATTCTTGAGGCAGAGGCTACAGCACAAGGTTTCAGGACCATTAAGAAGAATAGGAAACAACAGATCTTGGAATGTGATTCTCAAGCAGAATATGGGTAACAAGTCCAAGAACTTTAGGCTTTAATATATGCTTCAACAAATTTTAAAAATGTGTACTTTAAAGAAACTACAAACACCATTAATCAGGACACCATTAATGGAGTTAATTCTTTTAACTCCATCACTAAAAACCTGACATAACATAAGAGGAATAACTAATGCACCATGTGAAAGTATTAATTTTCTGCCTCACTACCCTTATTCCCACCAAACCAGCCACCTTGTCTGTGACTTCTAAAGCAATACTTCAAGTAGCTTTTACTTACCCACACAACCCACTCCAGTAGGATTCAAGTGGAAGTCTGGAGGGCAATTACACTCATACCTCCCAGGAGTATTTACGCAAAGACCATTGACACAATTAATAGGATCAGCACATTCATCAATATCTAAAATAGGAAAGTTGCATTCATAAATCAGTTCACTGGACAGAAAAGAAGAGTAATTTTACTTTCTAAGACAAAATGAGCAAGAAAATTTCAAATGCAAGCGACTTTTAGCTGAAATTGAAGGAAAGAACAACTAATAGTTCACCGACCACTTAAGAATAACCCTTATACAGCTGCGTATTTAAGGAGCCATCATTTTTGTTGACATATTTATGAAAAGAAGCAACATACCTGTGCAGTTTCCCCCTGTTCGATCTAGTTCATAGCCATCATCACAGATACAATGAAACATTCCTGGCAGATTATTGCAGGTACCAAATACACATATATTCTGGAAGGAGCATTCATCAGTATCTGAAGGAATAGATTAAGAACAGAAAATTGCATACCATTACCACATTATTATTACTATTATTACTATTATTATTAATAGTAATAATAATAATTACAGTGTTTCATACTACTAAAAAGTTATGAAGACACATGTAAAATATTTAAAAAGAGAAATTTTTGGGTTTGGGTAGAATACTACACAAAATCTTTCTTTGTTGGGCATTCTCCATTAAGCTGCTTGTTATTTATTCCTATTTTACCCAGGGTGAAGTAAATACAGCAAAAATGAGTTCTCAGGACTCAAAAGCTGAGTCAAAAATCCAGTAAAGTTGTTTTCAGGATGTGCATTAGACAGAATGAAGTGTAACACCATATAAAGGCATCAGTCATTTCCTAGTCTAAGATTTTTAAAATACCATTCTTGGGAAAAAAAAGTGTACTAAGAAGAAAGACAGGATGCAGTCATCAACAGTTGGTTTTAGGCACAAACTATAAAAGACTTCTGAGTTGAAGGTAAGTAAGACAAGAGGAAAAAAACCTGCATGTACTGTCTGATTGCAAGAATTTTAAAGTTGCCAGAATAAAGCAGCTGTGGAAAAGGCAAATACAATTCTAGCATGTACTAGTGACTGATTTCTAGCACAGACAGGGAAATGGGAAGCATTATTACCCTTTTGCAAAGCACAGATAAATCTTCATTTGAAATTATGAGTGTTTTATTCAAGAATGATGAACTAAAATGGCACAAGATGTACAAAAGGGGTATTAAAATTATTAGAGTAATAAAATACCTATGTTGAACTTGGCTGGCTTGCCTTAGACAAAGGTTGAGAATTGATATAATGCCTCTTTGCAGGAACACATGAGAAGGGTTAACTCTTGAGCGGAATTTGACAGATAAATTTTTAAGGGGAAATGAGTGGCTGGTAGCCAAAAGTCCTGACTAAATTTAATCTGGAAATTAACATAGTACAAGTACCTTGGAGTACAGCCATGGAATGCCCTCCAAATGAGGTAACTGAGAAGCTGATGCACTGACTTCTCAAAGGACTTCTGAAGGAAATGGATTAATTGTTTGTATTAGAATTATTGCCCTAAATCTGTGCTTTGGATTTTGTCCCTTGGTTGTAGAAATCAGCCAAGGACTCTCCTTATCATAGGACAAGTAAATACACCAACTTTAAAATGAGAGAAAGAAAAAGGTAACTTTCAAGTATTCAGCTCCCAGATCTTTTAGCTCTCCAACAGCACAATTTAATGAATGGAACACTTTCCGATTTGTGCTGGAATCACAGTAATACACCAAGCACTTCTCTAAAATTCTTCAGTAGTTGGTGACACACTGTCCCAAAAACTAGAATTTTAAGTTTTTCAACGCACTGGTTGGCTGGAGTAGCTTGGATCTATTAGGACATTTTTATTACAAGAGTGGCATGACTGTACCAAGTCATGGTGCTGCACCAAGAAATTCAGTAAAGAAGATTGACAGTACTTGGTAACAATGAACAGATCTGACTACACAGTGGTGCAGGTAATCCTTCATAAGTACCTGAAATTATTCTAAGGTCTCATTCATACATGTCACCTGAAAGCTAGAACATGTGCCATGTTATGAACTGAATCTTAGAGACTACATTATGGAATCTCTTTTTTCAAGTGTCTTCAAGAATTTTAATTTCTTAAGATATTATGTGGTTTCCACCATTAAATATGAAACAAAGTTTTGGAGCACCAGCTGAAAAGTTTTCTTTGACTATACAGTCTTATATTAAACAACAACAACAAAGAAGGTATAAGAACACAATAGGGAATAGAAGCTGAACTGACTAGAACAACAGTAATTTCTTTCACATTTCAGAAGACTTGGTACAATATTGAGGGTGCAAGGGTGATGATAAAAAATCTCCAATGTGCATTTTAAGGATTGTTATAATTTATCAAATACAGTGATTTATCTGCTTTATTTTCCCTGGAAACATTTATTTTAAAACGAGGCCTCTCAATGCAGTTTGTCTCTCCTATGTAAGCACACTAAAAAAACCCACAGTAATGAACACAAGATTTTCCAGACACTATTCAATAGCAACAAAAAGAAGAGAATTAGTTAAAAAAGAAATAAAAAGTTACTGAGGCAAACCCCTACTCTGGGATTTTTGGACAAAGACCAGGAAAACTTCATAAAAAGATGAAAGCCATCTTCAGAATAATTCATATTGCTTGAAGAAATTACTTATATGTGAAGCATATGCTGATTTTTCTGCTTCCAGGTTGAGGTCCTTCAAGCACTGCTTGTTCTTTGCTTTGGAGCAGCCAATCCAAACTCAGACAACAAATCTGAATTACCAGTAGCTCACCTTGGCAGGACTTGCTGTCTGGGGCAGGAGTGAATCCCATCTCACACTCACAGCTGTAGGCACCAGGGGCATTTAAACACTGCCCATTTTCACACAGATCAACATTTTCTGCACACTCATCAACATCTGCGGAAGACAGAAAAATTCTCTGAAAGGATGTGTATAAAAATATCCTGATCAAAATAATAGTGATGTTGAGCATTGGAGTTATAAAACAAAACATTTACATGTTGAAATAAATTGAAAGAACGCAGAAAAGCAAACATGTAATTTCCAAAATTATCCCTTTCACCTTGCCATGAAAAACTCCTTGTTTTTCCTTAACAGATACAATATTTTCTAATCATGCAAGCTTGTCCGATTGAGTACTACCAGTTTTGACAGATCAGTTGAATACATTGGTTAAAGTCAAAACTTTCCTCCCTCTATGTATTGCTGTGTTATTTTGACATAAAAAACATTCAAAAGGCAAATTTTCCTAAGTGAATCACACATATCAAATTATTTTTATATTTAATTTAGAACATTGTCTTCGAGGATTATGAACATTACAAGTGCTGCTTGCACGCTACCGGGGATTCTTCTACTATGCCTCAAAAGAGCTACAAAAGAGCAGAATAACAAAGGAAGGCATTGACCATTGCAGTCATCATAAGGACTCATAATTTTGTCAGATATGCTTATGACTATCCCAAAAAAATTTTAAAATGTTTTCTTCATTTTATTAGTCACCATTAGTATTACATCTGACTTTTTAAAAGAAAACCAGAAGATCTGAGTTAAATATGGGTGCAAAAGTTCGACCACAAATTTTAAATACAAAATCAAATATTATTATTTAGTAGTATTATTATTCTCAAATTAAAAACTGTACAATACTAATCAAAAGAATTGCTTTTTAAGGTGTAAATTAATTTTTATTTTAAAATAGCCAGCTAGCTAATTCACAGTAGTTTCTAGGTACTTTACTACCATTAGGATGCATTCCCTCAAACCTTCAAATTTGCTGACCACGTATAGAGTGTGTTAGAAGTTGAGAGCAGAGATAGTATTGTATTTCCACTAAAAAACACAGCAACCCAATACATGGTCATTATTATTTAATATAAAATCCTTTAACATGTTGGTTAATTTTGAGTCACTTGCTGCATGATAAATAACATTCGTTCTAATAGTGAGCATTTATTTTGTGCCCAATTGGCATAGAAATCAAAAGAAAAGCAGGTGCCTTTGTTAGCATTTCTTATGCAGATGGGAAGAATCCTAATCTTAAAAGACACTTTTACGTTTACTGTCCTGAACTTCCATAAAAGAGAAAAACAACCAGTGACAAGTCAGCTTTCACACAACTTCTTACCAGAACAAGTAAATCCATCACCAGTGAATCCCTGGGCGCAGGCACAGTGGTAGGAGCCCAGGCTGTTCACACACTCAGCATCCACACTGCACTGCTGGGTCCCATTGGAACATTCATCAAGATCTGCACATCAGGGTCAAGAAATGCAGCAACTGAGCAATTAGTATATTTAACTGGCTTACAATTAACTGTCAAGCTAACCAGCACAGCTACAAACATGGTTGTTGTCTCCATAAACACACAAAGTTCTCCACCAGATGATACAAGGTTAATCTATAGCAATTTACTTTTAATATGTTTTCCTTTAAATTAAAATGCATGGGATTAGGAAAAATATTTTCCGACAACATATGGAATTCATCTGACTTGTTACGTGGATGTTAATATCCTGTTAGACAACTTGAATCAAAATTAGTAAAAAAACCCAAACCAATAAACCAAAGAAATACAGTGAGGGAAAAATCTGCCGCATATTTAGAAAGTCTCCTCAAGGAATTGAAGAAAGTGAAAGCAGTGTAATCCCATGAGAATCCAATGGGATGTAAACTTGGATGGGAAAAAAAAATGAAAAAAGAAAAAAAGAAGAAAGAAGGAAGAAGAAAGAAGAAGAAAAAAGGAATAAAGAAGAAGAAAAAAAAGAAAAAAAAAAAAAAAAAGAAAGAAAAAAGAAGAGACTTTCCCTTAAGGACACGTTTGATGGGAATGGCGCTATGGGTCCATGACATGAGTCACACTAGCCAGTGCTATGGGGTATCACAGTCTCTTTCCACCTGTCTTCCAGAGGTCTCCTGGAATAACACTCTACACACAGAAGCTGTTCCATCTATGAGGATGTTGGCAGATGGGACTTTTAAAATAAAAATATATATTAAAAAAATAGAACCTCATAGATTTTTAATTAACTGATAATAATAAAGATCGGGGGGCTTCCCTTTTTCTCAGATATGGCTTTTGAAACTTAGAAAAAATGTCCTG
>VXAY01002307.1:112058-128130 GCA_013399855.1 Oxyruncus cristatus
ATGGTACTTTTCATTACACGTATTACATCAATAAAGCCTAATTCTTAAATGAAACTCCTCTATCCATACACACCAAATGTTCTGCAAAAATAAGTAAATATTACAGCCTTACAAAGCAAAATGTGAAGCCAAGAGGACGTATGCAACTCTTGCAGCCCACCAAAAGTAGAATCAAGTTCCCTGAAATTCCCTCAAGTTCCAATATGTTTTATATCAGGACCTACAAGTTATATATACTACCGGACTTTTCTAGAAAACACAATTTTGAGTGACAGAAGTAACATCTTACTGAGAGGAAATCACAAAACAGTCCATTTAATTTTTTACTGTTTTTCTTTTTTTTTTAATATTTTCCACATTCTGGTAGTTGTATGTAAACTTTGTAAAATGCATAGTTACAAAATCAAGCTTCTGAGACGAAACCAGGGTTTTTTTCAACAGAGAAACAACCCCCTGAAACATAAGAATCTTTCATACCCATCTATCCACAGAATATAGCAGACAGAAGATTCATTCTTTGTTTCTAATGGAGTAATCACACAGTCAGATTAGATGTTTTCAGGGAAAAAAAAAAAAAAAGAAAATAACACTGAATAAAAGACAGAGAAGAGCCTTATTCCCTGAGTACTTACCAATACATTTAATGCCATTTCCAACCCATCCTTCTCTGCAGCTACATTTAAAACTTCCTGGTACATTTACACATGAGGCATGCATGTCACAATTGTGAGCATCAATTTCACACTCGTTTACATCTACAAACACAAAATAATATTTAGTATTTACATCAGTAAATTGTTTAGTATTTAGCATTACATTAGTATTTAGTATTTACATCAGGAGCATCAGAATATTACAAATTCTGTTCCTTTTACAGTGTTGCTTATTTCCACTATGCAGGTTTGCAGTCCTTTAAAAAACAAATGTTCAAAGCACAGAATAATTTAAGCAAGTTACTTTGTATTCAATATTAATAAAAAACCAGTGACAATTGTTTTTTATTTCTGTCCTTGGTTTGTAAGCATGACATTTAGTCTGCTTTCCTGCTTTTCAGTTTGAAATTAAAGCTCTTTTCCAGAAATATTAAATATGCTGATCTTTATATGTCTATAAATGGGATGAAACCTTTGGGTTCACAGGCATGTTTCAGGTATAAAAATGATTAGTCCAGGATTTTAGCAATTATAGAACAAATTTTTAAACACCAATTTGTAAAAGAAATTCTGCCAACTTTCCCACAAGGCTGATTTTGGATAAACCTAGCTCCTTAACCACAGTCGACCAAGCTTGCAAAAGATAAGGTACTTCGTAACTACCACAGGAACTTGTGGAGTTACTATGAGTGACTACCATTCTTTAAAATTTGTTGGTATGAGTTGAAGGTTGGCATACACTTTCCCTTTCACATCACCTTTTTTTTACCTTTTTGTTTATTTTGTTTTTCCCTTTTGTCCTCTTCTTAGACTTAACATGGTCATTTCATGGAGCTTGAGTTGACAGATGAGTTCATACGTGAAGTACATGTGACAAATAAGTACAGATAAGATACTTCTAGCACTGTGTTTTGTAGCTGTGTTTTGTAACACATATGCTCACACAATCTATACTGATAAAAGCTTTGTCTTTAAAATAAAACTGTAAGGGGTCTCTTGCATTGATACTGGTCGAGGAATGCTCCATTTAAAACTCTGCATAAATGCTAATGGATTTAAACACTTAGATACACAATTATGCACAGTTACCAATCTCTCACTTGTGTGTGAACACTTGTGCACTTATTTTACCTGAAAGCCAACCAAGATAGGTGCAACACCATGACACATACACTGGAAATCTGCTTTACCTGTACATCCTGTGGTTCCTTTCTTGACTGAGTATCCAACTTGACAGTGACAAATTAAGGAACCTTTAGTGTTTTCACACTCCCCAAACATACAGATGTTGGAATTCAAATCACATTCATTCACATCTGTAAGTGCACATAAATTAATTATTATTTGAACATTACTGTCATTAAGCAGCATACTTTGTCTTTTTGGAATACTTTTAATTCAGGTGAAAATATCAGTAGCACTTCTACTACATGTGGCATTTATTTATCTCAATCATAATGTATTTCACCTATTCTACTCTGTATTCCTTAAATTCCCTAAAAACAACTAAGGATAAATGTGTAGTTGAAATTCCACAGTGTTTTCAAATTTGTTTAGACTGTTAATGAAAGGACTATGAAGTAAATTTCTTCTTACGAGAATCACTCAAAACCGTTTTCTTTAAACATGTTCTTGATCGTAGTAATTTCCTTCCAAAGAAGAATTTATGAATTAAAGTGATTGCCCTTCTGGGGCACTCAAGTAATCCCTTCTCAATAGAGACTTCCTAGAGGAATCATACCATTGTAATACAATTACTGTCATTTTTTTGGAACTGTATAATTTGATTCATCTTTAAGGACTTTATAGTTTTTCTCTACCCTTCCCGACATCTGTAGCAATAGGCAAGAAAGATACAGAGAATTTTTTCTTATAATATACACAGTTTCAATTCCCACTTCCAAGGATTCAGCAGAACATGTTAAAATATAAGCTGGAGAACTTTTAGACTTGCATTAAACTTGGTGTATGCAGCTACTTACCAACACAAGTTTTCATGTCTAATGAAGTCATAAATCCATCGTAACACAGACAGCGATATTCCCCTGGAATATTAGTACATTGCCCACCATCACAGATATCTGGATTGTTTTCACATTCATCAATATCTGGGGGAAAAAAAGAAGATAATCCTGTGACTCTGTGACAGATGGGTAGAATATCACCTTGATACTGGCTGAAAGACAGGATGCTGGAACTTTTAAGGCATTAAAACCTACCTGCACATGTCCTGACATCTGGCATTAGAGCGTAGCCATCACTGCAGCTGCATTCATAGCTGCCTTCTGAGTTAGTGCAATGAGTGTCACAGCCTCCATTCATTATCATACATTCATCAATATCTGGGGGAGCAACAATAGTAGCACTAAGTCTACTTTTATAAGGAAAAATCACCTTCTCTTGATAATTCAATTAGTAGATGAAATAGTTTATCAGTGATTTTACTCTAAACTTTTACTCTCACTCTCCTGTCTCTGATCTATATTTTGTTCATTTTTCTCTCTTTTAACTGCACTCTCATCTGTGAGAGCAAGTGACTAATTTAATTGTTGCTTTTGTTCACATGTATTGCTAGGGATGTAAAAAAAAAGAAAGTGCAAAACACAATACATGGAAAGGAGAGAAAGAAAAGCCCTGAGAAAGGTTTCCTTAAAGCTTGAAATGTAGCACATAACCAGCAAATATAAAAGACTCTCAGCACTCCTGTTCTTCAAAAGAGGATGTGAAGGCAACTAATTCAGCACTATTACCGTGAAGTATTTAAGAGACATATATTATAAGGAGAAAATGTATAAAAAGTAAGGTATGAAATGAAATAAAACCAAAGACAGATCAAACAATACATGCTGAAGCACAGTCTCGTATGTGAAGGTGCCCCACGCTTGCCTGTGCAGCCACGTCTGTCAGGAGTGGGCTGGTAGCCAGAGTCACAGGAACACTGGTACGTCCCAACCATATTCACACACTTGCCATTTCTGCAGAGACTGTCACTTAATGAGCATTCATTCACATCTGGAAAAGAATCAGATCAGCTTCAATTCAGAATGCAGACTCTGACAGGAAGAGTGTGAGCTAATATTGTACACTGGGGGTTTCCAGGTTTTTTCAAAGTTTTTTCTTTGTTCCACTTCAAGGAATAGAGTTCTGAACGGCATGTTTGAGTCACTGTCCAAAGGTTTCTCTTCTCTGATTCTGGTCTGTGGACATTATTTACAGAGTCTGCTATTTTCCATCAAACACAGAAATCAAAGGGGTAATATGCCTTTTTTTTTTTTTAATTTTCATTTTTCTTCATTATTTTGATGAATTAAGTGTAAAAAAAGAGAGCTGCATTTCAATACGAGACAACATTTTTTTGTGACTGTAGGAATGAAGCTCACTTTGGTTTTTTATGTATTTTAACTTGTAGCTGCTGCCATGAATGGTACAATCCTCTGAGTTGCTAAATAATCCCTATGAGGTCTCGTAGAACACTCTGAGGTGAACAGCTGAAGGCGCTGAAGATTTTAAAATCTCTAAGGTTTTAATTTGAAGATGCTCATAAAAAGGAGGAGCATGAATGTGTGTGAGAGAGTCCTGAAACCCCATCCTTGGTAGAGACTAGATGTTTTCATGGCAGAAATGACCATTATTCAAGCCGAAAACTACTTTCCTGAGCTGAAACTCACCTAAGCATTCCTCATGTGATGGTGACAGCTCATGACCCAGGGGACAGTCACACTCGAAACTCCCTTCAGTGTTTACACATGTGCCACCTCTACACAGCAGAGGGTTGTGTTCACATTCATCTATATCTGCAATGAAACCACGATGTACAAATATAAAATCATTACTATGGAGCAACGAAGAGAAACGCAGTTCTCAGAGTCTGTAAGTGACAAAATAAAAGGATTGTTTTATTGGTGTTGCTCCTTTCCTCATACTGCATAACAGGAAAAACCAAAAAGCATAAATGATTATTAACTCTAAAGATGGGTATTCTTCAATCACAGGAAAACCAGAAATTCATAATTCAAAATTTGGTATTCCATGAGACACAAGACACAAGCAAAGACAGCAACTGTTTGGATGGCTGCCCTTTGGAACACTTTATCAATGTAAAGAATTTTTAAAAAAACAACCAAACAAAACTCAAACATAAAAAGAAAGCACAAAATAGGCACTGAATAGGCAAAAACAAGCACATGAGATGCAGGAGATATACAGAGGAACTGTGTGAAGCAATGGGGTTAGGAAAGCCAAAGCCACCAGAAGAGGTCAATTCCCTTGACCCTGACAAGGAATGTGAGGAGTTAAAAGCAGCAGGACATGGAAAAGAACCATAAGTACTGAAAGCCAACTTGGCCAAAAAGCCACTCCTAACCACCCTTGAAAGGTCATGGAAACTAGGCAAGGATCTTTAGGGTGGGGGGAGAGGAAATGTCAATCCAATCTCCAAGAAGTTCAAAGAAGAAGACTCATTCAGTCGCATCAAGATGGAAATCTCAGACTTTTTATATGCATTATGTACCTAAATGAAGTATTCCACAATACTACCTCAAGTTTTTTTAAGGTGCTAGTAATTTTGGTGTCTATTCTTACAACTTTGAACAAATTAAAGAGTCGTAGAAAAATCAATGAAAAAGTTAAGGGCACTACTTTTGGAACTCCACTCTTCTATTCCTAACTTCACCAGATATTTGGATACCTCATTTGCCATTTTTAAACTACTTGTATGAATAGCTGCTGCCATTCTAAAATACCTATATGGAGATGTGTAAAAGTAATTAGTAAAAAGAGCAAGTAAAGCTATATACTTAATTCAGTTATGTGTCCTATAAACTGCATATCTGACCCATTTGTTCATGAAGTCACAACAATTATACATATGAAGTGTTCAGTGTGGCAGAACTACAATAGCACAGAGTACAGCCAGGCTTCATACAGTAAATGGAGACTCCAGGCCATCCTGGCAACACTTACCCATACAGTTCTTCATCATCATAAATCCACTTTCATAACCATCAAAGCACTCACACTCAAAGCTTCCAGGAGTGTTGACACAAGTGCCACTTCCACATAAGTCTGGGGAGATCCGGCACTCGTCAATGTCTGTTTTATAGCAATGGACAGGTAGAAAAATCAAACTGAGTTTAAGGTTATCCTGCTCTTCAGAGAAGTGAACACTTCACCATGATAAATTAACTCTACAGAAATCATACACAGTATATAAATGAACAGAGAAAAATTAAATTAATTTATTATTTAAAGAAACATCTGATTACATGAAACAGTTTGTGAAAGATAAAGCAATGCCTTCCGAGCTTTCAGGTCATATTAAGCTATGTAACAAGTAGGCTTCCGTTAAGTGTGATCTAACATTAGATTTTTAAGGAAATAACTAAGTGTAAGAAACTCTGAGTTTTCATTGTTACAGCGGTATCAACTGACTCCATGACTACAGTGCCACTGATATAAAATTGCTTATTATAGAGGCATTTATCCACTAATAAAATTATAAGCTTACCTGTACACTTTCTATTAGGAATTAAAGTAGCTCCCTTGACAGCTAGGTTTATAGTTCACTGGTTATCTTTTTAGTTAAGTTGGAATGAAACTTACTATGGAAAACTATAGCAGGAAAGAAGGAGAGCTAGAAAAGAAGGAAGAACTTTTTTTTTAAAGCATGCTGGTAGTGAGGCAGAAGTCTGAAGAGGAATTTGTGGATATGTGGATATGATCCAGTGAAACAGGTCAGTGTTGAAGGAGAAGATTGGAAAGAACTGGATAGTTTGTTATTTACTACCTTCTCACCTTGTTCCAAACTTCCCTCTTCCTTATTCTACTGCCCATCCAGCATTTTTGGGGTGAACTACTGTTCAATGCTTTTGTTTCATGTTCTCTGCTATAACCTCTACTCTCAGCTTAACTCCCTAATGTATCATAAATATTTACATATTAAGAAATCATGAAGTCTTTACAGAGAATAAAAATAACAGAATATTTGAAACAATTAAGGTGTTAGTCCACGGTAAGTCATGGAAGTGGTTCTGTCATTCAAGAAGTCCAGGGAACAAGGAATCAGAGAAGAGCATCATCCTGTTTGCAGTAAATTGGTGAGCTGAGCAGCAGACTCATTTGTCTAAGTGGCTGAGGAAAACTCTGCAAGTATCAGCTTAACTAAAGAAACTTCAGACAAGTTCTTTTTCCACCACATACAAGAGTCTCTTTTGCCTCTGTTTCACCCCCCATGGCCAGGTTTCTGCTGGGTGGTGATAGTTCAGTGATAGTTCAGTCCCACAGATGTGTGGAGGTGTCAGACCCACGTGGCAGGTCTGCGATGTTACCAAATATCTGGCCTCCTATAAACCTCATAAAACATTCTGTTGCTAATTTAAAACAAATAAACAAAAAAGTCATCTATTTAAGACCACCTGTTTCTCATGGAATATTTTCATCACCACAAATGGAAAATGGAACTAAAAAAAAAGGCTTTTGCAGGGAGAAGTTGTCTGACCTATTCTTATTAGTTTAGAAATAAAGTTTGGTAAGTGCATTTTTCATCAGGGCACTCACTATAAAAACAAGGAAATCACCAGTTAGAGCAACATTAACATCCAGAGCAACCTCAGTTAACATGCCTTACCATCCACACTTCATAACACTCAGACACACTCACAGATGACTGTATGGTATAACAAAACCTCTTCCATTTTCAGTGCAGAGACACCCACAGTGCAGGCATCCAAGTTCTCATAACCACAAAATTACCAAGCTTATCTTCAGTTTTTCCGGGCAGTAAAGAGCAAAGTATTAAACTTTTAAATAAAATGCATGTCTCTTCTTGAGTTAACAATGCACTGGCGTCAGAACTGCAGAGGTGTGTTTGCATGTCCTTGGCTATCAAATCTGTACGAAAATTAACTTGCAGTGGAGTAAAATGACCAGGGAGTAAGGAATGTAAATTAAACTGATCTCCATATTAAAACATTAAACTTGGCTCTGCTGTTGAACCTTATTGATTTTTCAGGTTCTGCTGATAGAGCATGACCTGAGCATCTTACACACACAGTCAATTTGTGCAAGGAAAACTTAAGAGACTTGGCCACTTGATCCAAAGATTAAGTTTTCAGAAACTGAAGGAAATGAATAACATTAAGCTTCCAGATCACCAACCTATGCCATAAGAGCAAGTTCTTTTCAAAAGCTCCAGGGAAGTGGTGTAGTCCCCATTACTGGTTATTTTCAAGATGGACAGGTGCTACAGAATGTCACCTGGGCTCCCTTTCCCCACAAAAGGTTGATGGAGATGATCTTTTGAGGGCCCTTTCAACCAGGACTATTATATGATTCTAGGGAAAAATGAGGAAAATTCAAGACTTACTTACCTGTACAGTTTCTTTCCTCCATATCTAGAGTAAATCCACTGTTACATCTACATTTGAAACTTCCAATTGTGTTTCTACATTTGCCATTCATGCACATACCAGGGAACACTTTACATTCATTGATATCTGTGAACAAAAACAAAGAAAAGAGCATTCTTAAGCACATATATATATATGTAAATAGTGGGAATTTCCTGTTCCTTCTTACTAATTGTTTGGAACATCAAGTTTGGGTTACAGGGGAGCAGAGGGATGGCCTCCTCCTATACATTTTCCTGTATCTATTATCTGGTTGACTGGATTTTGGTTTTAAATTGAGATTGCATCTGGAGCTCAGTTTTGAAAATGGTGTTTTTATTTTTGAAGACTATCAAGGGCAATGTTTCATGTCTTCTCAATGCATTTTGCTGGAGAGTTGGATAATACAGTCTGTTAAAGCATCTTGCATACGACAAAACATAATGAGCTTTTCTTACACTCTGTGATATAATTTGCTGAATCAATGTTCTTAACTGAGAATCATCGTTGATGAAATAAGCATCTCTCTCCTAGGTATTACTATGAATGGAACACAATAGTGGTCCAAATACAAAAACAGAGACAGGAAACAAAACCTTGCAAAAATCTCAGGTGGACAAGATTTTATAATTGTTGCTGTTGTTGTTCTATTTATAATTAAATAAATGTTGATAAAATAATAATTGTATTATTATTAAATTCCTTATTTTTTTAGTAAATCACCACTGAATGTCAAGAGCTTTGCCTGAGAATAACAGCTCCTGAAAATCAGAGCTTATTTATAGTGAAGCAGAGGTCCAATCTGTTAAAAGTTTTCTCAAGCAACTCAAAATATTTCAAGACAAATGCTTCAGAATACATCCTTTAAAAAAAAGAAGTAAAATACTAAAATACGTCTAGATCTCCCCACACAGAAATCTACAGTTTTTCTGTTCAGAATTTAGTCACCTTGAGTATCTTAGGTCTGGTTTCTTAACATTTTCCAGTCTCTCTCCTTTTGTTGTTGCTCTACAGGAGGTGAAGCAAGCAAAAAATGGACAAAACACCTTAATTTACTCTTTTATCACTCCCTGTTCTTCTTACCCTCATAATCACAATGCAACAGACGCCCTCTCCTCTAATCACTTACTAATTCTGCAAACCAAAGGAAGAACACATCTTTCTTCAGTGTTTTTTCAAAGAACCCTGGTCAAATTTTAGTAATATATGTTTGCATCTGAAATCCCTGACTTCATAGAACTTCATCTGTCCTTCAGTTTACTCTTTCCAAAGAACTACCTTAAAAAAGGTGCACATTTTCTGTTATTCTCATCATTCAGAGGTCCTCTCCCGTCACTCCCTTCGCACAGTGATTTCTTTTTTCTCCTTACCAACTTCAAACCTTGCACCCTTTCCCCTCAGGCTCCTGTAACACACTTGAGCACCATGCAAGCAAAGAATTTTCTCACCTGTAAAGTCAGCTCTTCCAGGCAAAATAGCTTCATAATATCCCTCAAGCAATAAAAAACTGACTCAAATCATGGAATGCTCTCTCAGATGCACATATAATTAATTTTCGGATCCAAGGATGAACCCTTACCTTTATAAAATGGCCTGCCAGTTAGAACATCTCCTCTGTTGGAAAAGCCAGGCCCTCTGGGGCACAGAGCCTCAAACTCCTTCGTGCCAGGCTTCGGGCACTGCTCGCAGTCAGAGCCCCAGGCAGCCCCCACAGCACAGCAACAGGCATCCATACGAAACCTGCCAGGCACGGGCTGGACACACTCATCTTCATTCCAGCTCAGGTAGCACTGCTCCATTCGGATATCTGATAATTTCCAACAGCAAACAGGCATTTAGCTTCTTGCTAACTTTTTCTTGCTTTTTTCACAAGCACCTGTACCTGGGGAATGAGACTCAGTTTGTATGCAACTAATTTCTGCTCAACACTCAACACTACACTTCTTCAGCCATTTGACATTGTTAATATTGCACTATAGTTAGATTTCTGGACCTTTCTTGTACCACATAAAAGTACAAGAATTTCTTTTGTTTTCTCCCATTATCAAGGTATACCATCACCCTGACATGACTGTGCTTTTTAGGTTTGTATGCATATTTGTATGTGTATTTGACAGAACAGACACATGTATTTCCTTATTGTATCAGGTATTCTCATGGACCAAATGACTTTTTCATGGCATTTGTGGTAAAAAAAATTCCTCACAATATTTATATTATTAAATTAATAGTGCAGTGAATACAGATTAAAAAAACCAAACATTGGTGACTGTTGTTAGGCTTACTTTAACACCAGTTAGGAGGAGAAAACAATAGGGTTTCCAGAAAAGTTAATTATGTTTACATTCAAGGGTCCCATTTGCACCATTTACACCAAGGGTCTCATGTCAATCAAAAAACAGACCAATCAAGTGTGCAGGCAAAATCTGTATCTGTGCACCCAAATGTCAGGAGAAGAATTACATACTAGGCTGTGCACTGAAAAAAAGACAAATTTGCACCAGCATATTTGTACTCATCATCTATCATTCAGGGAATCAGACATTGCTGCTTGTGGATAGGAATCACCAGGGACAGCACTTAAGCAAAACCTACTGACTGCACTGTGGGCAAAACAAGCCTCAACACAAACACATTCCTTGAATATTAATTCGAAGAATTAACAGCTGTTCTCTAAACTGGCACAGATATTTGACAGCTAAGCAGGTATAAACTAAAACGTACAGTTAACAAACTGGTTTAGGAATAATTCAGAAACAAACTTCCTTTTACACCCCTTCAAGAGTAATTTTGGAGAACTGCTGGACACAGCTAAAAAGCTGGGAGAGTTGAGTGTGCTCTTACCTAAACACACTCGCCCTGTTCCATCCAGTGTCAGCCCCTCAGGGCACTCGCAGCGAAAGGAGCCTCTGCTGTTAATGCATCGCCCATTGGGACAAACCCCCGGGAAAACATCACACTCGTTTACATCTGTGGGGGACACAAAGAGCTGAGTTATGTGCTAACTCGAAGGAGACAGCTACAGCTTTATTGAGAATTCAAGTGACATGAAAGAAAGCAAGAGGCTTTCATCTATGCTGCATTAGGGTCTGAACATTGCTCTGAACACACATCTGGCACAGTCTGAAGGGTCACTTGAAAGATTTTCAAGTCAGAGGGCACTGAGACGCCCCATTCTCCAAAACAAGATGGACTAAATGGATTAAATGTATTTTGAATGAGCAGTTCCACTGTCTTCGCATCATACTCTTCAACAGTGTAACGCTTATCAACAGTCAGTAACTGTTTACAAAGGCAGTCATCTAAGGTCAAGATGATTATACCTGACAAAACTAACAACATAATAACTTCTCTTATCCTCAAGGGGAAAAGAAGCGACACCTTGAGAAAGAAGCAAAAACTTCACCTTCACAGGTAACACCCTTCACTCTGGCAAATCCTCTTGAGCAAGCTGTGTCTGGAATCAAGCCGGAAAGATGTATTACTGCTTCAGAACGTCAGAAATGTAGGACCAGAAAATTCAAACATTAATTTATTTTTAGAATTCCCTAATAATTTGATTGTGCAAGGTGGTGAGTGCTCTGACCTCAAGAAAAGTCCTGACTCATACCTGTAACTTAAAGAAGGGAATAGCTGAGGAAATTAAATCTTAGACAATTACTTTATCATGTGCTTTCCTTAATGGAGACCAGGATGATCAGCACCTAATCACATCAATCTCCGTACTCAAATATAGCTAAAAGGCAAAATTCCTGTAAAGCTGCCTGAAGATTTAAAGCTTCAGTGATGTCAGTTATTACTACTGACATTTTTTTTCACTGAAGCTTAATAAAGGATCTGAGCAATGCCATTTTTTTAGGATATATATGTAAAATGTAGCATCATGGTGATATGAAAAGCTTACTGAAATTTAACTAATTATGGAAATTAAATGGCCAAATGTACCCAGTCTGAGGTAATGAGCTGTCTAGATTGACAAGGTTTTGATCAGTTTTACCAGTCCAACTTGACCATGCTGCTTCCTGGAGTCCAAAGTAATTTCTCTGCCACACTGCAAAGTTAAGAGTTCTGTTGGATGCTGTTTGCACCATTAGATGGGACATATGTGTCCACAGTTACTGCTCCAATTAAAAATGAGAGGCTAAAACATCTTACTGGTTCAGCTGCAAGTGTCATTATTCAAAACTTATGGGGAGAATGTGGCTCAGTATTTTTACCACAGACTAGAGCACAGTTAGCATTCCTGCTTCCAACTTCTAGACATAGCCATGTAATCTAATAGTAACACTATCCTGCAACCAATAATTGTACATAAGCCATGTGTTTGAAAAGAGATGGAAAAAGGGTTAACAGCCTTCAACACAAAAAGCCCTCCAGAATTTTACCAGATATTTCACTTTACTGTTGTAGTCCTTACCTCCCTAGTCCACACAATGCACAGTCCCTGTGTGAACATACATTAAGAGATTTATTCACATGTTATTTCATGTTAACTTCAAAACTATCTCCCTCTGATGGGGGAGATTACAAGTAATGCTAAATAAGACAATGTCATTTCACAGGTTTTTTTTGTGTTTTCTGTTGGTTTTCTACACAAAGAATTATGAGAATCTATCTAGTGGTGCTTATTCTCCTCTCCCAAAAGATGCATGATATGAGGACATACCTAATTCACACCGTTCACATGGGCTGCCCCAAGCTGCTCCTAAGGTAGCACAGCACTCTGATTTCAGCGTAGCACCGTTGATGTTGACTTCACAGCGATTGTCCTGGATATTAAGCCAACAAGTCCCCTTCAGGCTATCTGCAGCAAAACAGAAAACAATATGGAATTGCCACAGCAAAAAGGGCTGGCATGCCATGTCCATGACAACAGCAGTCAGGGTGCAGGCTCTCTTTTAAAACAAAACCTTCCATCAGTGTAATTTTGTAATCTCACACCAATTGACAACTACATTTTACCACTCTCACCATAGTTGGGACATTCTCATGAAGCATGTTTCTCTCAGTTTGTTCCTGCTCCCAGGGAAGCAATCAAATTAGTATGTGTTTGTTTGGTGTTACCTACAGAACTAGCCATACTGTCTGTTATAATGGGGAAATCACCCAAATACATTATTTTCTTGATAAATTAATCAATATGAGTAGTGTTTTTCAAGTTAATAAGAAAACCGGAAAATAGCAGGAAATACCCACCAATACAAATCAGTCCTGTAGAGTCCAACTTGCTGCCAGATGAGCATTCACAATGGAAAGAACCAAGATTGTTCCTGCAGGCACCATTGACACATGGACTGCTTTCACATTCGTTTATATCTATGATCCAGATGCAAAAGACACTGTTAGAACTACGATGTGCTTCTGGAAAGTATTATACAGTATAAATGCTGTTGTGGACCATGAGTTACCAGGACTGCCTGGTGTATCTGCCCCTCTGCTCCTCTCAGCATGGCATTCAAAAGATACAGGAACAGGCAGGTAGCCTGTGTCTGCACATGTACAGGACCACATTATTTTGAAAGTGTTAATTAAATGGTATCAAATACAACTATCCTGTGAGAAAACAAAAACTGCTTTTTCACAGAATGCAATGCCTTTCCAACCACATCATGCAGTGCACAAAGCCCTTATTGTTTCTGTCATTCAGAGCTCCATGAGGCTTTGGAATAATTAAGAAAACCGTATCAGAGGCAAAATATCACAATGCTGGCTGTGACTCTAGTTCTGGAACATGTTAGAGAAACAGGAATTGTAATCAGAATACTCTAAATGGTACTTCTCTCTAGAACCTAACTCCTTCTGTTTATTACCCCTGTCAGCGCTTTTTAAGCCTGTTGACATGTAAGAATAGGACCCCTGCAGATAGTATTATTTGCTGATTTTTTTAAAAGGTGAAATCAGTTTCAATACTAAAACAATACTAGCAAATTCTTTCGAAGAACAATTGCTGATGCATTTCCATCATTTCTTCCTGAACTCAACCAATTTCATTTTTTGATTTGGATTTTAAATTAAGCCATAATTTCATTCTAATCCAACCAGGGAGTTCCCTTGGTGGACCAGAAATAAAAATGTATAGTGCTCGCTTATATTTACTATCAGTACTTGAGGAACAATGAATATCTATAAAGTAAAAGAGCCTGATTTGAATGAATTATAAACTAAAGCAGTATCTAGCCAAGCAGTGGAAACTTTGAACTTCAAGAGATCATTTTCAAGGCAAGCCAAAATATCTCAGTTTTCTAGAAGACATCTAAGAGGTACCATTTGCTATTTGATACATGACAATGCATCAAGCCTTCATTTCACAAGAGATGTATTCTTTCAAGATTTTCTTGAGTCACAGGAAGGAATATGTATTTAAAAAAGCAGTTGTTCTGATTCTAAGTCCCTTTGTGTCCAAGCTGGCAGTCTGGAGGCCTCACCAACAATTATCTGCTCTGCATCCCTTCTCCTCCCTGTAAATATATTTCATACTTTGTTACCTCAGTTTCTATTACCCAGAATATGCTCCCTGCCTCTCTTGCTTCCCACTCTCTTCCCAGCCAGCAACACCTGGTAGTTGAGTGTTTCTGCAGAGAAACAGTCTTCTCACAGTCAGAAACAGATGACACTGACACAAAGAAGTAATTTAAATACACAAATAATTATCTGAATAGAAATGCTCTTAGAGAACAATACACTTTTGTTTCTTCACATCTGCATAGTGCCTTCAGAAGTTTGGCTAGCTTTGGAATAGTGAGAAAAAAAAATTGAAATGACAGGACGAATTAACAAAATTGAAGTGATGTACAGTTTCCCCCCGTGAAAGGCATCAAATTGTCACTGTCTAAGTCTTACAGTCCAAGAACAAGGGGACATCCAATGAAACTGCATGGTAGCAAAGTAAGCAAAGAAACATTTTTTTCCAGAACAAGTAGAGGAATTGGAAACTCTTGCCCTGGGTTGATGGGAGCTCGCGTTAATCAGTAGCAATCTCGACAAGCTCCTGGAAGACAAATTCATCAAGGTATGTATGAGGTAAAGATCCTTCTGATGTCAGAAGTCCCTAGACCACAAGTGCTGGGAATTCAAAGAGTTTTGTGTGTTTGCTGTTGTGAGTCAGAGATCTCTGATGAGTCTCTGGATTTATGTCTTTGCTTTTATGCAGATACAATTCTCTGTCCAGTAACTTTCAAGTGCTCCTCTCTGCTTTCACTAATCTGCAATCTTAGAGAAGTTCCCATGAGGGACCAGGCATAGCCTGTGAAGTCTAATGAAGATATTTAAGGCTGAAAATAGGTGATTTTTATGTAAAGTGTCAAATGGTTTTAACGACTGAAAGTCTGTTTGCACACATGCATCAGGTTTGCACACACACAACCAATGTGCAGGATGAAATCCTGTAATAAGCATACAGTTTCCACTATCCAAAACATCACTTCAACCATATTCAGAATATGAAGAAAATGCATGAAACTTAAATGGCTTCACACTTATAGGTGTTGTACCAGGTTATCATGCCTATCTTTAAATCTCCCTGATGCTTAGTAAGTTAGATTTAAAATCAATTTTCTTCTAAGAAAAGACATCTTGTATTTCAGGTTTTCAGAGTTAACAATAAACATAAACCTGACAAAAAATAATCAAGGGCCACAGCTGGAAGTCAATGTCCCCAAAATTACAACCAAAGAAGGGAGTAAATTGAGATGGAGAGGGCCAAAGCAACTAAAGTTCCACATGTTCTGAAGAGTAGAGGCAGCTCGCTTGGCTTCATGGGCCATGCTCTTCATTCCCTGCCCGAAGATAGTGAAATAGCAGAGAAAAAGACCCAAACTGAACACAGATGGGTAAGTGTCATGGGTTCACTTGTTCTAAAAAACTAAATGTAGAATTTTCCCTTCCCCCTGCCCCACTGTGTGGGAGGGATATTTGAATAGGCAGGCTGGGCTTGCCTTGGGTATTTGACTAACACAAAAGAACTGGCCAGTAGATTGACATTCCAGGCTAATGGCCTGGGGAGGGGATAGGAGATTCTTTTCTTTGTTTTTTTTT
>VXAY01002307.1:128539-165427 GCA_013399855.1 Oxyruncus cristatus
TTTTCCCCTTCCTGGTGAGGGGGAGGGAAGGGCTCCATTTTTGGCTCCCCCAGCACACCAGGGGCCCCCACGTGGCGACCGCCAGAGCCCAACAGCGCCCCCTGCTGGCCAACCCCGAGCACTGCAGGCTCTGCACCTCTAGAGAGCCAACAGCGTCCCCTGCTGACTGTGGTTAGAATTGCATCAAAAAGCCCAAACTGAACTAATTACTTTTCATTGAAGGGGATTTTTGGGTATAGGATTATTGTTCGCTTGGGGTTTTGTTTTGTGTTCTTTTGTTGTTCTGCCAATACAATCTATCCTTTAATAAAGGGCTGTAATTTTTCCTTTCTCCACACTTTCTCAATTGGAGCCTCTTAATTTCAGATTTACAATTGCTTAGAGAGAGGAGTTTTGGTCTTCCTCATAACTCATCCTCCTTAGCAAAACACTTCTGTCTCATTAAACTGAGACAGTTAGCAAAAAGGCAAACAACAGAAGGGTGATACAATCTTGTCAGAGACAACCTGGCAGGGAGAACTGTCTGTCCCTTTTAAGCCTATGCCAGGCAGTCTAGTCTAAGTCATCACTCAAGTTTGCATCAAACATGTTCCTTCACAAACCAGCTGACTCGATCTGCCAGTTGCTGCTGTCCCCAAGGTACATTCCCCTTTCATCCTTCCTTCTCCCAGTCTGTTTCTGCCCTTCTCAAGGGCCAGAACTGGCCCCTCACTGATTCCACAGACAGACAGAAAATTTCCACCTTCTGGGGTGGGAATAGCTGAAGTTGGTTGCCAATATCAGGGGTGAGGGAAGATGTACCGTGGAACCAGACTCCTCCTCATCTCCCTCTGCCCTGATGCAGGTGAAGGAATAGTCATTCCATTTTCTCTCTATGGAGCAGAAAGAGGGAGAGCAGCTTTCCGTGAGGATTAATTTATGCATATCTGGCAGAATTAGCTTCTGGTTGCTTCTACAGCCACCTTGTGACTCTGCTCTAGGCCTCTAACCCCCCAAAAACGCATCTAGTTACTTTCTTCATTTGACATGCTTAGCACTAGGCTAAGAAGAAGAAAAAAAGAAATAAAACCCATACCCAATGATTTTGGGTGCATTGACTACTCCCCAAAATGAGCACCCAGGAAAAAAAAAGAAAAAGATAAGTGTACTTCAGCATTACCACACTGAAGAATCAGGAGAAAAAAGTATCATATGCACAAGGTACACAAACTCCAAAAATTGTTTCCCTATACCTTCTTATAATAATATTACATGGTAATTTTAAAAAGAGTAAACAAAAAACCAAATTGATTTTAATACAATTTTGTATTTTAAAATAAAACCCAGTATGTATGAAAATATTTATTGAGGTGTTTTTTAATTTTTTTCTCTTAAATGAAGTAAGCGTACATTGTAAATGTCAAAGGAACAAAATTGAAATAGTCCACTGTACATTCCTGTAAATGAACTTCAAAGTACATCTGGTTTACATTTAACTAGTTATGTCATTGGAAACACAAATTAAACCACGGAGCTTGTTGTAAAAATCTCAGCTTTCACAGACTTTGGAGCCTCAAACAATTCTCCCGCTCCTCACAATAAACTGATAAAAAATTTGAATTGAATTATAAAATAAAACACAAAGGGTTTTATAATTTCTTCAGAGTTGCTGATGAGAGTTAAATTAAAAATTTAATTACTCACAGTGGTGAGTAATCAGCATCAGAGTATTTTCAACGCACAATACAGAGCTCCTGACTACAGAAGTTTTTTACAACTAGTGAACTTGTAACTTCAAAACAAATTATGTAGTGTTTCCCTAAAAACAGAGTTTGAGCAGAAAGAGAATAATTTATTCCTCCAAACATACCAGTGCTTATTCAACATTCGTAAAAACACAATGCATTTAATAGGTTTTGCAGATGGTTTTACACAAAGAGCCTCCTGACCCTCTTTTTAAACTGGTCACCTCAACTTAAACATCAATCCAACTGTGAGGGTCAAGATGAAGATGACAGAACCTTCATGACCTGTGTATGTAAGTTAATGTAGATAAGAATATTGAAAGATACTGAAAATTCTTCAGATAGTGCTGTACAAACAATAAAAATGAGAAGTATTTAAGGGTGATTAAAATAAGATATGTTCAGGCAGAAAACATCTTACAAATCTGAAGTTTTAGTTAATGAACAGTTGTTTGCTAGTTTTTTTTTCCTTCCCAAATGAGAAAAGGGGATTTTTTTCTTCTATTAAAAAAAAAAAAGGTTTATTAGTTTAAATATTACTTCTGCATCCATGCCCAATCACAAGTTCATTGCTCAGAGTTCAGCAATCATACAGGATTATGAAATACAGCCAAGAAAGGCACAGTCACCGTTATTCTTTGAAGACAGCAAAATATTCTCCTTTTTAGTAACAAGCTAAATCTGATGATTACCAGGGAAGAGAGATGAGACAAGGTCAGATCTATCCTCTTTTATTACCTTTTGGAATATATCAAATACTACTTTTTCATTAGTTTTGCAGAAGCCACAGTAAAAATATTGCACGCACGTACAGATGTATGTTCTTTTAGGAGCATTACAAAAATTCTTACAAAAAGTAAATGCATTACTTAAAATCTCACCAAACCCACCAAATACAAACCCAAACAGCCTTATATAATGAGCTTGAATGATCACTTCAGCAATTATTCCTTCACAATAGTATATATTTCAATTTAAACAACCAGTTGTATAAATAAGGTTTGCATTTTCCACATCATGCCCCGGTTGGCTCATGTTAAGAAACACATTACTTACAAGATGACTGTCACAGGCACTACTAATGTGTTAGTTTGAGCAAATTATACTACTTCTTTATTCATGTTTTTAGAATTGATTTATAAATGGATAATTTGGGGAACCTAAATCTCTTAGACAAAGCCTAGAAATAGTCCCATTCCTTGCAAATATGCTCTGAGATGCCATTTAGAAGGGACATGCCTGACATCTGGATTTCTGCTGGTATCATCTCTTTCTGGTAAATTCTATTTTATTTTAACTACAGCTTTGCAGTCAGTATCAGCTGGCAGATTGAGCAATCAGAGCAATCTAAAGAAGTCACCCTCTTCTCAATGGACCATTAATTCAAATGAACTAGTAAATTCATTTCCACTCCATAGTAACTCTCTCTTACACCCCTCTCCCAAAAAACACCCCTAAGACAAGGGACATTGACTATATCATTATCCTCAAACTTCTTCCAGCACAAGAGAAAACACACTGCAGTGATGGTAAGGATGTTTAGTTGGCAGAAAAGTTTGCTTTTTTCCTAGGGTTATGGTGTCTGTGGTGGCTCATGCAACCATGAAACAGTATTTCTTGCTGTTTTTGTTGTCGAATCCTTATTTTGAGCCTTTGTATTAGTATTATGTCTATTAAAAAAGAAATCTACGTTTTATGTTTTAAAATCTAGATACATTTTTTTCAATAATATTACCTAGGTTGTTTGCATTCTGGCATTTCATTTATCTATCTTTTGGTCAGTGTTATGCTCTGATGCTGATGGCCTTTTCATCTTGGTAGTGACCACCTGTCTCTTCCATCCTATTTCAGTTTTTCTGTCTAGAAGATTCCTTAAGAAACAGGTACATTAAAGGCACATACTATGCTATTTTCACAGATAGAAATCTTTCAGCACGCAGAAACCAATCACACAGACAGATCCTGAAGAATAATTCCCAAATATTGTGGATAGATTCACGGCATTGAGACAACTGAGCACAGAAAGCACTATGAATCCAGATGGTATAAGAAAATCCCTGCCCTGAACAAGTGCTACTGACTTGTTATATACAGAAGGAGTGGAAATTTTAACTTTTAAAGGTGACCTCGTAAACCCACACGTATTAAAATATAAAGGATTATAATTTCCTTTGTGTAGAAGGGGTGAAGATGTGAATGATTTGATACTGTCAGAATCAAAAGCACTTCCACTTTTGATATGTTTGTTTAGCTGTATGGCAGTAACTTCGGTCTGACCAGTAATAACAAACAGCTGAGGACAACAATGACCACCATCACTTCAGGAAAATCTGGATGATTACATTAGTTCACATAATAGGTATTCCATAACAAAGGATTGTAACTTCCCCATGTGAGATTATGTGAGATTATTTACTATAAAACATTTCTAGTGATAACAAATACTGAGATTTACAGATTGTGGAATCAAATAAAACTAATGGAAAACACCAGTAAAATTTTACTAATCTGTACACTAACTAAAAGGCACCCTTATAGGCTAATGCTTTCATTTTTAAGGGAGTTTTTTTTGTACAGTCTTACTTAATTTTTTTTTAATAATTAAGGTTTATCATTAGCTTTTGTATGTAACATTTTTGTTACTTTAATATCTGGTTAATCAGCAATGTAAGAAAGCAATTTTGATTATACTGTAAAAATAAAGGGCAATATCAGTATTACCAGGTAGTAATACTCAGACCTGGACTGCATCACAAATAACAGAATTTGATCCAGAATTAACTATCATGACAGATAGAAGAGGGAAAAGAAATAGCCTCTGTGATCAAATCAGATGCATTTCCCTATTTAGGGGTGTTCCTGCTATATGATCAAAGGCAAGCATAGATAGGTTCATTGTAGCTTAAAAATGTTTTATCTAAGAAAAACTCTTTCATATAAAAATGAACTGATTACTTTGAATGAAAATCAACTGCAATACCCAACACATTAAAAATCCTGGAAAAGAGGAATGTAAGGATTTATTCAACACGAGAATTAACAAAATTTGCAGACTTTTTACCTTCACATGTGTCTGTCTCCCTGCTGAACATGAATCCCTTGGGGCAAGTGCAGCTGTAGCTCCCAGGGGTGTTTCTACAGAGCCCGTTGTCACATAGCAGCCCATTCATGGAACACTCATCAATGTCTGCAAAAGGATGAGTTACATCATGAGCAAAAAAGCCCTGAGATGCCTTCATCTCCACAACTCATTCTTTGTTTCAAAATTCTAATTAATTCTCAGATTCTTGCTACAAAAAATTTCTGTTCTGCTTTTAAATTTTTTTTCACCAGCAGGCTCATTCATGGTCAGTCTTGTAAGAATAATTATGTTTTCCTAAAATAGACCTTGGGGTCTTTGTCAACTGTATGACTACACCATACAAATCCACAAACTATGGCAATCATGTCAAGAACACACATGTCAAGAATCTTCCCTCCAGAGGTACACTGTATTTAAAAAAACCCTATGATTAAGACCAAGATATCAAGTGCACTAAATAGGAAAATCCCATAAATGAATATAATTCCCTGAACTCCTCTTAAACTAACTGCCAAGAATTAAAATAAAAAGTAATGAGTCTCCCTCATTGCCCCGTTTTTTATTCTTTAAAAGAAAAAAAAATATAATTTTAAGCCACTTTCCTTTAATGCCCATCACATGTCACAAATACCTAAGCATACAGAAGAATACTGACAGAATAAGCCATGATAAACCTACACTTTATCCTGCTTCAGAGTGTCTCCTCTATTTTGGCTGCTTGATTTCCCAAACTTAACACTGCAACTGAAATCTTAAATTAACTAGATTTTTTTGAGAGTTTAAGTTTAAAAATAAAGAAAAATAAGAATGACAATCTGGAGGCTCCTGGTTTCCCAACTACTTTAGCTTTCCCAAGCTATGCTTATGAATTCCTCCTGGATTCAGACAATAAAGTCTAAATTTCCCCAGATGATGAATTCAAGTTTAAGTTTGGCAGCCACAAAAAAAAAAAAAAAAGCTCTTCTAAACTAACCTGTCAATAATCTAACTTCATCTAATTTTAACTAAGGAAAGGAGAATGGATTTGTAATTTGACATTTTCAAGAGCAATTATGAGCTTGTTGTCATACAGTCCTTTAACCCAAGCTGTGATGAATGTATTATTTTCTTCGAATTTCACACAATAACTTCAGATTTGGACTGTAATCTCTGGTGATACAAACTGTAAAATCTCAGAACAATATAGCTTATGCTCTAAACCCACTTACACTTGACAAAAATACTGTCTGCATTCTGATCGATGACCATTTTCATTTCATGGCAGCTCATAACCTGTATCATTAATGAAAATATTTCAACCTTTTATCTGAGTGTTTGTATTTAAATTCTTTTATGCAAAAATTCTACCTAAGAATAAATACATCCTCACAGCCAGCATAGTATATTTCTAATTAAACAAACATATACCTACACTAGTGCTCACATAATCCCAACTATAACTAGACAAACAAAATCCCTTGCCACAAAATCTACTTGGAAGATAAATATTATGTCAAGTATTTTTAAAAAACATCAATAGTTTTCTGCAGCAGTACCTTTCAACTGCAGAAAGGAAGTATAGATGTAAAATTCCTTAAGTCAAGCAGATGAAAAGAAACACTTTTCTTACTTTGTGTTTGCTTTGCATCACCAGATAGGAATGTCTGATATGAAGATTATACCACAGCTATAAGGTCCGGGTTTTCCCTCCCCAAAATGGTGGACTTTTGTTGACCTCAAATAGCAGTGATAGGTCAGTAATCTTTAAGTAGCGAGAGGAGTAAATCCCCAAAATAAACACAGTACTTAAAGACAATACTTTAGATTTTCTAATGGTTTTAGAGAGATTTTCATTAGCTTTTAATTCAAACAAACTTCAGTTTTCTACTTAAAATTACCAAGCTATAAGCAATATTACTGTACAATGCTCTTGTGGTATAATACACTTTTTCTGGATGTAAGAATTCCCAAAAGAAAAAAACCATTGGGTTTCATGTATGACCATGAATAATAAAATTAATTAGACAGTGTGAAACGTATCATAGGTATTTTCTGTCAGGTATTCCTAAACACTTGCAGCAAATGTACCTAGACATTTCAAAACCAGCTGAACTAAACTACAAATGACAATTACAAGTTTCTGAAGTTAATCATTCCTGTATGCTGGTGACCTGAAATTCTGAAAAATAAAATAACAGCTGTTACACTTGAAACGAGTGTTTCAAACCTAATAGGGGATCACTGCCTCCTTCATGATCCTAAGCTTTCAGACCAAGAGGACTAAATGTGCAGCAATCCCTTCTGCTCTACTTGTGTAACTCAGGGAAATGATGAATTACTGTACACTGCAGAGACTGAATACACAGAACACCAGTTATCATTCATTATGATGAGAGCCATTTGTTACATTTTTATTACATTATTATGCAAAATTATGACCTTCAGCTCTTGACAAACCATCTTCCAGCATTGAAAGGACACATTTTAGGTGGTTTTGACATATGTTATACATTAAAACATCTCATACACACTCATCCATGTTCTTGAGAAAATTGATTCCTAACCTGCAGTATCTCCAGCTTACACTTCCCAAACAGTAATATTTGCCCACCAAATCACAGGAAAATAAACCAGTAAGAATAACAACTATGCAATAATTGAGAAAAGCAGTTTCATTAGGCTTTTTGCATTTTCATTGCAGCTTTAGGAAGTAGATGTCTTGCAACCTGAATATCGTCAAGTCAAATTAGCAGCAATATAGTGATAAATAATTCAATACTAATAAAACATCAAACAACTTACCCACACAATTCATTCCAGAAAGATCAGGCTCATAACCAGTATTACAGTTACAGCGATAGCTGCCATGCAGGTTTTTACAAATACCATTGGTGCAAATATCAGGGTCCAAAGCACACTCATTAATATCTGTATTAACACAACACAGAAGATTATCAGACACTGAAAGAGACAAAAAACCTGATCCTGGGGTAGATACGGACAACTTCTGACTCAGTGGATGTTGAGGCTGTCATTCAGAGCAAGGGTGCGGCCAAAAGGCTGAAAGAAGTGGTTATTCCCCTTATTTGCCACTAGTGAGGCCAGACTTGGAATTCCGTGTCCACTCTTGGGCCACTTGATGAGGTTCACATGTGCCCACTCCTCAAGCCTCCTAATGTACTAGAGAAGCCTGTCATGTTCAGGTTAGGTTGGATGACCTCCAGATATCCTTTCCAACCTAAACTGACTGATATAACTTGATGAATAATATCCAGCCTGTGCACTCAGTGCCTGTGGTTTAGGAATCTAGGTAAGAAGTTACACATCATTAGGTGACACAAATACTTTTCACAATACAGAAGGAATGCATAGGTCAATACCACAGCATATTCAGTCTTACAAAAACTTGTTGGAAATTTTAGATTTTTCTCAGATAGAACAGGATGATGAATGAGATATATTCCGTGAATTTACAGACCCATATAAAATTTCTGCTATGGTTGGAAAATTCCACAATATTCATAGGAACTGTAAGAACAGGAATAGACTAATTTTAATATTTTTGCCTCTGAGGAAAAGAGAGGTTTTCAGTATTAAGTTCTTTCTTTCCATACAGTAAGTCAATTACTTTAAATAGCTCCCTTTCCAAACCCTGGAAAGAGCAGTAAGGGTGCTGGCCTAGCTGTGACTTCATAGAAAGGCTTGTTTTACACTTGTAGTTCTCAACTTTTTATAAAGGACATTTCCTCTTTAATCACAGTGCAGATAATGATTTACATATACTGAGTTACACATTCAGAAAAATCATGGTATCCCTGGATAAAACTCAATGTTATGAGACATATAAAAATTTCATAAGAGGATACGATTTAGCATAATACTTCACAGTTATGTTTTCTTTTGAGCAAAACGCATTCTGTAGCTTACTAAACAGGTTTGAATCTTGGGGACAAGCCACACAATTTTATGACTCTATCTCTCCTTACCAAATTAATGATTTTAGAAGTTCAGCCCTTCCTATTACATTTTACATTAAAAGAAACTGAAAAATCTCTGTCCTCATCTATGTCCAGACTTCTCTCACATGGAGACTTGTGCTTGTTAGTCACAAGCTGAATGAGGGGAATTCAAATTCTCATAGTAGGATGCTGCTTCTGCAAGAAGGTTATGGAACTCTTACATTATTTCTCTATGAGATTCAGAGATTCTTCTATGGACCTCACTGAAAAGTAAACTGAGGGAACTTATAAATTCTATAGATTCCAAACTACTTGTAAGCTTGCAGCGTGTTAAACAATGAAGAAAAAACTATGCAGATACTTGCTCTATGGAACAGAAAGAATTTGTTATAGTACTATTTTTTAAAGTCATATAGGATGTTATTAAATATAATGATAAGACAGTCTCATTCTGTTCCTACTGAATTGAATAGGAGCTTTAATGCTAAGAATGACAAAAGTTATACAAGTTAAATATCTGATAATATTAAATGTACAGTATCTGATTTAATTTGACTGAAATTTTATTAACTCATTAGATAAATACCTAATAATAAATCATAACACTGTGTTCCCCCCTTCTTCAACCCACTCTACTTTATCTAGCAGCTGCAGCATTGCCACTACTTCAGGCCTGGCTCAGCTACCGTTTTTTAAAATCCTTGTCTCTGTGGTACTTGAAAAAGGAGCTGGAGCTTTACAGTTCCCAGTACAAAATGCAAGTGGTCGCTTTCAGGACTGTTTTTCATATGGATTTTTTTCTTTTAGTCAGCTCCCTTCCAACTCTTAACTCGCCAGGGAAATCTGTCCAATCTGTCCATGGAAACAGTCCATGAGTGAACACTGGAACTGGAGTGAAAAACTGCTCTATTACTATCCTAGCTGACTGAAAATCAACTGCAAATAATCCAAGTGGCTGCTCTTTCTTTTGCCTATTCTAAAAAAAAAAAAAAAAAGAAAAGGTCAAAACTTTTAAATGGATTACACTTTTTCCTTATCAGGGTCATGCAAAACTTACTGTTGTAGAGAATTAATTCCAGCCTTTTCTTCAGACAACGTATAATATAAATATTATACTTTCAGAATGAAAATACTAAAATCAACACATTAATTTTGAGGCAAAAAAACTCCACTGTAGTATGTTATAGAAAAACATAATTCCGAGTATGTATTTTTTTTAATCTTGAATCATATGTATGAAAGAAAATGTGCAACATACCTCGTCCATCGACAGTAATACCTATTCCACTGCTACACAGGCCATGGAACTCAGCTACTCAATTGAGACAGAGATGTTGGGGAAAAGAAAACATTATTTTTCCAGTGTGTCAGCTTCCTTCATCCTAAACTAAATCCACCTGAGTTTTTTCAAAGTAATTTTTCTACAGTGTAACTAACAAAATGCCAGTTTTCACATGGAATAACATGTGCAGATAATATAGCTAAATCTGTCAAGTAGCATTCCATTCTGAACTTTCACATATATACAAATACAAGATGAGATGACAAGAGTCATCACACCCAGGTAATTTCATTATAGTGTTGACACAACTGTCTTGTCAAGTTACTGCTTTCAACCATAATGCCAGTTTTACTTGTTTCATCATTATAGCTTTCTGCTGCTTCAGAGAATGACACTGAATGAAAATTCTGTCCAAGATACATCATCTCAGCCCTGTATTCAAGAGATTTTTTTTTAATCAATCCCCAGGTTTACTTGAAGAACAGATTCTCTTAAAATGAAATACAGATTTCTAGAAAAAATATGGGCTGCTCTTTTAAACTGGATTGATTGACCAGGAAATTTACAGATTCATTGGAGAACTCTGCTTATTCCCTTTCAAGCATTTTTACTTACAGACAACACTTAATTCAGGGACTTAACTTCAACCATGCGTCCCCTATTCATTTTTCTTTAAGGCATGAAATAAACAAACAATCTGATCCCAACAAAGTATTTTTTAAGTCTGTATGTTCACTGCACTATTCAAAGAAATGCAAAATTTTACCTGAGTTTTTAGCCGGGCATGGATGACATGGCTCTCCAAAACCATAGTCAGGATTGGCACAACAGCATTCAGACTTTGTCACAGCACCAGGGAAAGGACGGACACACAGTCCTTTTCTGATGCCCCCATAGCATGTGCTGCGCATGTGAGTATCTAAAAAACGATAAAGGAAGACATAATTTATTTCCTTAGGCTGAGAGTGAAATGTATTCATACTATCTCAACAAAAGTTTTTTGGTTTGATTTGGTTTTTTGTCAACTGGCTACATCTGCACTGTTTTGCTACAAACACAGAAGGGCTTCAAGCAGCATGTGGTGGCCAATTTTTTCCTTTGAGAAGCACCACATCTATAAATTGGACATGCAGATCTCTTATTTCCTTCCAAAATGGTTCCTCAGTCAAGATAACTCAGCAGCAGCCCAGAGCTGGTAACAAGGGAAAACACCTGCTTCCAAAAAAAAGGAGCGCAGTCTCCTATTGCATTTACAAATTATGAACACAAAGACAATTTCAGCAGACTGTTTGCCAGCATTTCGATGACATGATTATCTTAGGTTTATATGTAAACTGGCACCAGTGCTGGATTAGTACACCAAAGAGATCCCAAAACCCAGCCAGCAACAGCAATCTAGCATTTCTCACACACAAATAGGTGGTGTGGAAAACAGCACTACTGCCTAGAATGTAACACACTTCAGGTTTGTGATTGAAAACACACTCTGGAAGTTACAGTCCCATCTCTGGGAAGAGGGCTGCAAATGATCACCAGGACAAACCACTCACTGTACAAAGAAAACACATAATATGTGGAAGGTCTTCAACCTCCAAAATTGTGCCAAAAAGAGACAGCAAAAAAATTATACAGGCCTGCCATACAGCTGTAGGACTCACCAAGTGCATACTGCCAATCTTACAGCTGATTTAGTCATATAAATTAACTTGATAGGCTTGACAAGTAAGATGTAGTAAGAAGCACCTTCCAAGGCAGGCCTCCACACCTTACCTCTACAGGTATGATCATCTGCTATACTTATCCAAGAATTACGAGAATGTCTCTGAGACTGCTTTTTATGCATTTTGCCTTTTTTTTGTTTGTTTGGGGTTTGTTGTTGTTATTGGTTTTGTTTTTTGTTCATTCCAACTTTCAATGCCTTTTTTACATTTGCTTATAGGATGCTATTAGAGGTCTTTCAACAAGCATGTGATTGAACAGTCCATCTAAATGTGTTGTTGAGAAATGCAAGGCACAGATGAAGTAGACAGCCTTTACTTTTGACTGCTATAATTCTACAGACACTCGCTGAAGCTACAGAAATAGTCTTTGTTTCAGGTATCTTTATGGACCAGGATAGAATTCATACTCCTTGTCAATCTCCCCCAGTAAAAACTACCAGGCATTGTAGCCTGGATATGAGCCTGAGTGGACTCAGAAACTGAACGGGTTTGAGGGAACCCAGACAGTTACCTACTTAAATTACGACCCCAGAACAATAAAGAAAAGTTGCATGAAAAAATTTACAGTGAACGTTGAATATCCAGAGGCAATCCAAATAAGAACTGGCAGTTCCTTATGTATTCTGTCTGCTCTTTGAGTGTTATGAACTGGCTCCTGTAAAATAGCATTGCCTACATATAAATGTTTTGTCTTGCTTTTGGTATCCCATGGAACAGACAGTTCTGGAGCACAGCTAAATGTGTCCTAGATTTCAGAATTTACTCCTTGCCAAGAGCCTAGGTGAAGCCAGTACAATTTGCTTGCACTTGACATCAGGAAAAGATTATGATGCTTGACAACAGTCAAGGATTTTGGCACAAGAAATGTCTGTTCATGTACTCTGCAAAATAATCAGTTGCATCGCATCCTTTCCCTCCACCTCAAACAAGTCCAGATGCCACTCTGACAAGCTCTGTCATGGATAAAGGGGCTGCCACAAAAGGGAAGGCTTCCTCCTAGTTACGTTTCTGAGAGAGAATGGAGAAGCAAAACAAGGGAAGGAAATGGCACCAAAGGAAACTGCAGGGGGATAAAAGACTATAAAGTGTGAAAGAAGTACTCTGTAGGAAAGTCTTCAGAGATGTGAAGTGTGGAAAGCAGTTGGAGGAAGCTACAGATGTACTGAGCAACTTCTCTACGTAAGAGGGTAAGTGCTTTTCAACATATATCAATGTTTTTATAGAAAAGGCACAGAGAAGATGGGGAGAATTAATAAGTAGTCACAGAAAACAGCCTGATCTACACAGTCATTCACTCAGTGATTCACTAAGCCTGTGGAGGGGCAAGAAGCAAGCTGGCTTCCCCAGAAGCAAAACAGCATTCATGTAACGGGAGGAATGTCCTCTCTGGGCTGTGCTACCCAGAGTGACAGCAGGAATGAGAAACACAGGCACTGCTTTGTCCGTGACTTAATTGCTGCAGACACCTTACCAAGCTCAGGTTCCCCATGCCATGGCAGCTCTGAGCGTGCCCCTCACCGATGAACCAGTAACACTCCCCATGCTTAGTGTGCTCAGCCTCTGGCTACTGTTTTCAGAACACTAAGAACTTATTTTATGCCCTGGATCTAACAAAACAGCCCTGGAACTAAGCAAAACAGCACTGGCGCTGCTGTAACCATATACCTGTTTACGGGACACTCCACTGTTTCTCAAGGCATATCATTCCCAGACTCTTAAATTTTCTGGTGTAGCACTTAGACATCCACAAAAGTTATCATCACCACATTTGTGGTCAACGTTGGGTGGACCAGTGGCTGTCCTATGCTCAGGGTATGTCACTGCACCCATACAGCAGCCTGAGAGGGTTGAATCAGGCCATCCTTATGGCAGGCACTTTGAGTTGTGGTTCTCCAAAATTAACAGGGTAAAACAAAGCTTAGTTACTTTCTCTTGGATGACTACAGCTCCAGGCAGAGATAACTGAGAGTGCCTCAGCAGAGAACAAACCACACTGAGTGAAGCCATAGCCACAGCTCAGTACAAGTTCTGAGGTGATACACACACACAGAGCCAGCTGAGGTATTCAAGCATGGAGCTGCAGCTGAAAGTACAGCCAAACCTGAAACGCCTGGATATACTGGAAGCTCTTCTAGCAGCCAGAATGTCTGAGAAGTATTATTTAGGTCATGCAATATATGGGATAGAATAGCCAGACAGAGAATTCCTGCAGTTAACACAGCATGTGGATTATATATAAACACACATATATATGCACACACACATAAAAACTGAACAGTGGATTGGCTCAGAAATTCTGTTCTAAAGGTCATGTATGAGGATATTTTTTTTATGCAATATTTGAAATTTCCTATGTTATTTTATACCTGGAATAATAACTACATCATCTTTTTAAAATCAATTTTCCAACCAGATCATGATTCTGCCTTATGGTTTTCTGTCCTATTAAGGATATTTCCTGTTGAAAATGTAAGCATATATGGTAAACCTTACAGCTGTGTAACATGTGGAGCTGAACCTTTTCAAATAAATGTTGTGTTCACAGCTGATGGCCAACTTGTGAAGTCTTTATCTGCTAGAACTGAGGCAACATTAGGTAAATGAAAGCACAGAAAACTGAGCACTGCATTGATTCTTTGCAGCTGTATCACTGACAGGGGTAAAGATGAGGCCAACTTGGAATACAAAAAGGTACTGAACAGCTTGTACTCAAATCTCGTTTTGTTGGTGTGCCACTAAGCAGTGAAATTCCTATATTTAAAACAGTATACCAAGCCTTTTTTCATTGTTTAACTTTTAATAAACCAGAAGAAAACAACTTGGCTACTACATAGGAGGGAACCTGACTTCGTTTTGTTGGTCCAATCTTTAATACAGGTTTACTTACTAAAATATCTAATTTATTTAAAACAATAAATATTTGTGTTCCAACTAAAAGACTGAGGATGCATTTTAGCATCTTAGAGCCTACCTTTTTTTTGCCATTCTCAGTTTTTACCATGTGTTTTTTAAACTGAAGTGGCAACAGAAGGGACTAGCTTGTGCTGGCACTTGGTAGAAACATTTGCCCACGATTTTATTTTAAAGAATTTTGACTTTTGCACAATTTAAAATGTTAATTTGAAGTAATTGGTAATAGTAAGACAAGGACATAGTATGTCACATCCTTTTGGTACAAGTCAACCTTCAAAGACTCTGATGTAGTCTGGTTTTAGTTCATCTGGAAAAATGCAGGTAAGACAAAGGCAGATACAACACACCTACATACATGAGCAAGAACTGTCACACTACTAATTAATAAATACATCTACTGCAGCGCTAAGCCAATGGTTTCCTCTCTGCTTTTACTGCTTCATGATTCTATGAAACATCATGACATAAGCAGCTGACCTGATCTAACCAGTAGAAAAAAAGGGATTTAGTATGTCTTGCCCTCCACAGTTTTTAATTCTTCATCAGCCTGAAAATCTTCAATTTTTCTCTGTGGACTCCCCAAAGCTATGCTAGAACTGTCTTAAACACTAGGTTTATGGGATTGCATAATGCAAGATTTCCTACTAATTCTTACTAACGATATTAGAATTCACAGAAATAAATCTATCTAGTTTTCACTATTCCTCTTACTAGGGATTTTTCTTTTTTATGGTACAGGGAGAATGGAATTGTAGAACCACAGAATAATTTGGGTTGGAAGGGACCTTAAAGTTTGTCTCGTTCACCCCCTTGCCATGGTCACAGACACCTTCCACCAGATCAAGTCGCTCATAGACCTGTCCAACCCAGCCTTAGTCACTTCCAAGGATGGGGCACCCACAGCTTCTCTGGGCAACCTGTGCCAGGGCCTCATCACCCTCACAGGGAAGAATTTCTTCCTAATTGGTCATGGCCCCAAGTCTGCCAGAGCCCACGGAGTGTTTGGACAATGCTCTCAGGCACATGGTGGGATTTTTGGGATGTCCTGTGCAGGGCCAGGAGCTGGATTCAGTGACCCTTGCGGGTCAGAATTCTCCTAGAACAGATACTCTGTGGTTTGATATCAACGTGATTCGGAAGGATGTCATTTCATGCATTTGATTTGGTAATTAATTAACCTGGTAATTCCACCTGCTTTTCTATGAAGAAAAAAAAAATCTCACTTACCTACACACACTCGACCATCAACTCCAACAACCAAACCAGGCAGACAATCACACCGAAATGATCCCTCAGTATTTATGCAATGACCATTCATGCAAATTCCTGATGTCTGGCATTCATCAACATCTAAGAAGAAACAAGACAATTCAGCAATCTATTTGCTGTTTTAAAGCAAGATTACAATTAATATTTTTAGAACATTATCAAATGACTTTATGATAGCAGATGAATTATCATAATATCCCTGTTTTGTTTCTAATAAAAATTTAACCTTGGAATAACAAAAAAAAACCCCAAACCAGATCCAAAACACACAGAAAAACTATAGGATTACAGCAACTTCAGTTTCTACATTAAGCAAAATTAATGAGAAATTTTCTGCTTTGTCCATCCCATGATACTATAACTTTGCTTTAAAATGTGGTTAAGGATCAATAATCACAGAATACCCTTAAGATGTTTAATTCGAATTTCAAAGAACTTTTCAGTAGTCATCAATTTATAAGTCAACAGCACAACTGCATGTAATTACGGACAACTTAGAGAAATGGTTCAACTTCAGAAAATTAATAATTTAGATTATTTTGCACTTAATAGAGACAACTACTAAGTGTCAAGCCCAAACCTACTTCTACAGGCAGCAACAGGTACCTTCAATTAGTTTGCTTAAACTGAACTAAATCAGACTCTATTGTTAAAATGTTTAATATTTTCAGTGACCTTGCTTTAAAAAGTTTTCAATGCTGTGTGGCAAGTACAATGTGTCAGGTGTTATGCACTCTCAATTGCCAGAGTAATGATGTGGCAAACGTGTGTTTGTGTGTGATCGCTTGCACACGTGTGTGTTCACCAGTATAAAATCTTTTAAACTTCCCACTCTGCTGCTTACTTTACCATTTCATGAATGGCCTTCATATTTTGTTGCATTTACAATGCTCCAAGGCTTTCCGAAAGCTAATTTATCATTTGTTGCAGCCTTCACAATACTATTAAATAGTTATTTTTTTGTGTAAGTTAAAGATCTATTTCTATATAGATTAAGAAATCTACTGTAGTGAATCAGTAAGGTATTAGTATGATGTTGAATCCATGTGATGAGATTTCCATTCTTGCATGAATGAATGGACAGAAAAAGCCATTTACAATCAACGTTGTCTTAATGCATTACCCCCCAAGTTTTACATACCAGTACAGTAACGTCCATTTGGAGCCAGAACAAATCCCGGTTTACAGATGCACTTAAAACTCCCATCTTCATTTATGCACATCCCATTTAAACACATGTTTGCAGTGGTACACTCATCATGGTCTACAAAATATTGCAGAGAAAGCTTCTTATAGTTTCTCCCCTTCCAGAAGATGACCGAGTAAAAATAAACAATCAGAACCGATGTGGCATAGTTCTTCACTTGAAGATTTATTTCTAATCATAACTGTGATAAATGTCTGTAGAGTTTCCACTCTACAGACAAAGCAGCAACTTTTTTTTCATGTGAGCAGTTGCTCATTCCAGCAGACTGTGTATGAAAGAACAGGATGTGTCTTTCTTTCACACATGAAAGGATAAAAAGCTTCAATCACCTGAGATTGAGATGGTTGGTTACCTAGGAATTTTTTTTTTTAAGAGTAGCCAAAATTAAAACCAGGTACTTCTTCAGAAGTGCTGATATATGGGGCATTTGCTATGAGGGTTTAGAGAAAAATGTAATTCCTTGAGGAATTCTTGAGGAGAGATGTAGCTTCAAAAACTAAAATTATCTCAAATTTTCTTTGAACTCATATAGTTCTGTATAATAATTATTTGAATAAAGGGCAGAAAGTTCGAAGTTCAGCTCAGGCCGTACCTTATTTCAAAAAAGGAAATCTTTAATGATCCTTACCTGTAGTTTGAAGTACAATTTATAGAATCACCAAGCTAATGCCTGCCCCACTCCTTAGAAGAGTTCTTACCCACACAGTTTTTTCCATTTGTAGTCAGTTCAAACCCAGCATTGCAAATACACTGGAAGCTTCCATCAGTGTTGACACACCTTCCATTCTTACACAGAACACCGTTCTGAACGCACTCATCTATATCTGAGGGGAGAAAAAAACAACCAAAACAAACACACAAAATCCTACACAATCAGAGAACTACTGTGAGAAAAAAATGTACAGAGGGATAATTATTGCTTTTAAAAATACTGCCATGTTGTTTAAATATTACTAAGAAAAAATTCGGTTAAGAATTCATTCTCATTGAATCAGAGAAAAATATTATTTTACAGAAGTGTAAAATAAATGCTACATTTTGTGATGCTCAGCAATTATTTCACAAATACCTTTAAAAACCTACCCACAGATTCATCTGCATGAATAAATATGCATCTGTCACTTAATTTTTTTTTTTTTAATATAACTCCTGCCTGGGAAATTCCCAGGACAGGTGATAGGTATTCCAGAATAATGGTTAAATATTAAAAGACAACAACAGAACAATTGGGATGGCAGCCCAATGAATTTAACCACTATTTTAGTGTGGGTTTTTGATATTTTTTGACCTGCAGTGGAGCTCCAGTGGAGCAAAGGGGTCAAAAGATCTGCAACACCAGCAGACCTGGAGCAATTCTCTTACCAATGCAAGCTTGCTTGGTAGGAGTTCTCTGGAAACCTGTGTAGCACTTGCAGTAATAGGAACCAGGTGTGTTGACACAGTCTCCATTGCAGCAGGGGTTTGACGTGCATTCATCAACATCTGCTGGCAGCACAGATAAGAATTAGAGGCTTCACAGCATCTGCAACATTTATTTTTTTCCAAGTCTAGAAGTTTCTAAGTGAAAAAGATGGTAATTAACAGTCAAATGCTAAATACAAAAACTTGTTCATGGTGGAAACTCATTACTTTCCTAAAAACACATGGCTGTTCTTAGTTCAGCTAGACAGACATCTTAAAGAAGAGAAATGGCATGACATTATTTGTAAGCTCCTTGAGAGACAAAAGAAAAAAATCTGCATGAGGATTTTGAGATATCTGATGGTTGCCTGTTGGAAGTCAACAACATAGTAAAACACAGTTTTATTTAAAGACTATTTATTTTTTTTCGGAATAAAACCAATACAAATCAAAACTTTGAAATGAGTAGGCAAACTATGGCATGCAGAAGCTACCCCCATTATATTACAGGTTCAGTGTAAAACTGTGAGGACACAGTTTTACAGCAGGAGGGATTCTTAATGAGACCACAGTCTGTGCACCACATCTCAATTATTTATGCCCCATTGCCCATAACTGCTCAGAAATAACTACTATTTGACACAGGACTCTGAAAACTTTAAGAGTTCCTTTCCAGGACCCTTCTAAATTTGATCCCCAGTGGTTACCAATGAGTCAGCCATGTCTTTGGCCTGAATCACCTATTCCCAGATCTAAAATAACATTGACTGCTCTCCCCATTACACTCCTCTAAACCCTCCAGGATCCTTGCCCACTGTGAGTGTATCCCACTGGTCTGGCTCAGTCTCTCCTGCAGGTGCTAGAGGAATGACCTAAGCAGCCAGTCTCTGCTACATCTCAGTTTACAGGTAACAAACTGAACAGATGCCTTGATGAAATACCCCTTTCTTTATCAATCGCTTATGAAAATTTGACTCTTTTTTCCTCCATATGCCCTCCATTTCATTTACAGGTCTGGAATTGCTTCTCTCTTCATCTAGATGGGCTTTAACACCACAAAGTCAGTGGTGATGTGCAGGGGTTTTCAGTTTCTGGGTGTACGCTGCCATAGGAAGCTCTGGCTAAGTAAAACCACTGCTGATCAGTTCTTAATAATGATGATTTTGCCATGCATTTTGCAGTGGAAATTAATTAAATTTCTTAAGAAATACCAGGAAAAGCTCAGAGCAATTTTCAAGACCATTTGCACTCACTCTTTATCAAATCTGCTTTGAAAACTTAGTTCAATACACCTTGAAAATAGTGGGGTGGAATAAGGAATTAAACTTAGAAGAATATTTATGTTAAATACAACATAAAAATGCATAATAAATATTCATAAATATTCATGTTCCATGAATGACTTCAGTCTAAAAGATGCCAAAAGATTAGTTTTGTTCAAATTTAATCATAAATAAGACCACACATTTAACAGGGTTTACTGTGTTAATGCACACACAGTTAAAAGCAAAAGCATCAACATACATATCAAAGAGATCTGGGTTTACCCATATCCCTGATATAATGAACTGGTTTACAGCAGTCTTGGTGTGTAGACAGTCTCTGCAAAGCATTAAATTAATAAAGGCAAAGCAAATGGAAGAATGAAATGCCTCCTCTCTTACATATTTTGCTTACTCATATTTGCATGGCAGCTGCTTCCCACAGCAGTAAAACCACAAGAGTGAAACACAATAAAGAAAAGAAAAATTTGGGATGTTAAATACAATGAACAAACCAGTAACTGCACCTTTATATGGCAGAGTGACATTTATGACTTTCCCTATTACAGGCTTTGACTTGCTTCAATCTGTTAAAGAAAAAGCCAAGTATGTTCATGCTAGAAATTAATTTCACCATGAATTAATGTATAAATTGCACAGCAGGAATGCAGAGTTTCCCTATGAAACAGCTGATTTAAGCTTAGAAAATCCTTCCAAAGCCATGTGCATCACATGATTTCCACATAAAATATGCATCTTAAGATGCTCTTATTTTTATAAGCTCTTGATAACTGAGGGAAATGGCAAATGTATGTTAATATAAAGGCATTGTTGGCTTTGACTTTACAATGCAAGCATGCATATCCAGCAGTATAAACAGGAAACATCTGAGACAGAGATATTTAACCCATTTATTCTATCTCCCAGCATAACCCTCTTCAAGGTCAAATATTTCTCTTTCAGCACTTGCATCACACTTATCTCCATCTTTCAGTTTTTAATCTGTAACAACTGTCAGAATTTACCAGGCACAGTAAAAACTTCCAAAACCCCCTTAAAAGACTTACTGCAATGAGTCTGAAGATACATTACAAAAGTTAAAACATTTGTTTCCACAAAACAACTAAATTTCAACACAGCACAGCTACAGGTTTGCCATCACTTTTAAAGTCTCTACAGTTTTAACCACAGATTTTATAAATCGAATGAGATAAGGGAAGGCAATAAATTTAAAGCTGTCTATTGGTTTGGGGAAAGGGACTGACCATTCAGTGTCAGATCACTTAGAAACTGATGGTCCTTGACCCACCAGGCATGTTCTCTTGTGGGTCCAATGCAAGTTTAGGTCAGAGAGCAGTAACACCATTATTTGTTTGTTTGTTTGTTTGGCAGGATTAATTTCAAAGTAAGACTTTTATTTAATTTTATAAAAAATACCTATATGGCTTCTCAATTTATTGCTGGGGGAATCGGCAGCCAGAGAGACAGAGCAGTACAAGAACAGTGTTTATTTCTATGCCATTAAACTAACCCCATACAGTGAAAAGTAACTGTTCCCAACGCCCCAAGACTGTTTGTTCAATAATGAGAGGAGTACCCAAGTCAGATTCAAGCAAGCCTTTAAATGATTTTAATAGGTGTCATTAAACACAGCATATCCATGAAGTTAGGTTTCTGCCTCTATTGCCAAGAAAATTTTCTGTGTGATTTATAGCAACTGCAAATTCACAAATCCCTGATTCAGTGCAGTAATTGAGATACTCTGGTTACTTCTTTATAATACAAATAGAAAATAATAATTAAACAAAACTGTATATCTATATAGAATTCATAGACTTATTTATAATTCATATAGTTCACTCTCATAAAAAGTCTTCTGAATACAAGCAGCTACTCAAAAGGCAAACCACCCAAGAGTTGAAATTAGTAATGACTTATTTGTTTTATGCAGGAAAAAAATAGGCAGAATTACACTTAAACCTGCTGGAAGCCATTTCTGGGGTCTTTTCTGCTTTCAGCCTAAGACATCATTGTAGCTGGGACCACATCTTCTGCTTTTGTTAAACCAGTTGAAATCTTTGTTTTGATCCCAGTGCATCCAAAACTTCCTCAGTTTTCAGACTACTCTTCCTTGCTCAGGTATGCATTGCAAAGTCAAGATTAAGTTTGTGAAGTGAATACACCTTTGTCCTGGTCACATAAGTGTGTGTTAGAGAATTAAGCAGGTCAATTTTTTTTTTTTTTCCATGCACCTATCAATCCAGCCTCACAGTCTGCAGGCACTTCAATCTCAAACTGAAAATCAGATACAACTTCACTATTATTACAAGCCTGGAATAGAAGACGAACAGTAAGACTGGTGACCTACAGGGTGATCCCACAGAAGAGAAAGAGACAGAATGTCAGGCAGCTCTTTTGAACACATTATATTTTTATGTCAATCAATTTCAGCACCCAGACATGTAAATCTAATGGGCCTTTTTAACCACAGATGGTTGTCCTACTCCAATGACAACCATGAAAAATAAAAAAGTTTAAATTAAGTCCATATACCTCTACTTGCTGCAACCTAAGTACAAGGGGGCACAAAAATGAAAAAAAAAAAAAATAGACTCATTTCACAATAGACTCAACCACAGAGTTTAAATTATGTTCTGGATTAATCCTAAAAGTCACTCTTAGATGAAATTAGTACATTAATATCATTTAGGCTGAGAAGCCAAAAAGGAGCCAAAAACATTGAACCATTTCTTTGGTGTAACTGGTGTGAAACTGATATTCACTAAAAGTCTAAAAGGTCACCCAGGCTCAGGTGAGGCCTTTGATTTCTCTACCTAACTGTAATTTCCTAGTATTATTAAGTCCCCGCATTTCATCTGGGGTCATCTCTTATTCAGGTGTTAACCTTCCTCCCTGCATCAAGATTTACTTTGGTTTTGACTTTATTTTCCACAATTCTTTTTTCCAGACTGTTAACTGCATATGCTACAATATCAATATATGCATTTCATTAATAATCAAATGCTTGGCACAGTGTCAAACTGTACTACTTTTTACCTCAGCATTGCCACTTTTTTTCCATGCTACACAAATTGAAAAAAAAAAAAGGTGGGTTTAATAGCATTCAAAACTTATGTGTCAGAGTGGACTAATAATTAATCATGTGCCATCTCTATGCTATCTGCTGATACGAAGCACAAAGTAGCTGCCAATAGTTTTCACTTCCTAGCTTTGTAATAACCATATATTCAGATTTTTATGATTAGTCTTTGTTTCTTCTTTAGAAGAAAGCAAAATTAATAAAAATTTAATAACTATATTGTGTTATCAAATAGCTAAACATCTGTGTGCTTCAGATGTTATTTTCAACTTGACCCCCAAGTAACAAAAAATATGGATACAAGATGTGAACTAGATTTCAACAAGACAAGTTAGTCCAACATGCCAGCTTTCAGAAGATGCTCAGTACAACTCAAGACAGTCCTCAAGCATTACGGTCCACCATAGTTAAAATTATTATTGATTTCAGCGATGCAAAATTTAGTGCTGTAACAGATGTGCCAGAGTTCTCCACACACTGTAAAAGAATAGCCATGCAAGACAGATTTATAGAACTCCTACTGCACGCTTAAAATGCAGTTATAGCTCCTGAGGCCCAAGGATGCAGCAGGAGATTAAGCCTCTTGAATTTCCCAGTCAGAGATCACAGAAAATTCTCACCCAAACAAAAAAGCTGAAAGAGCTGGGCTGGCTATATCATAGAGGACAACTTGGAAGAAGAACTGTAACAGCCTTCAAGTGCTGAAAAGTTCAACAAGAAAGGTACTGAAGGTTCTTTCCTTAGCTAGCGTGTATAATATATGAAATAATTAACTGGTTTTTTTTTTTTTGCAGAATAGTGTTTAAATTAGATGTTCTGAAAACTTTCTGGATGTTTGACTATTGGAACAGTGCAACTGCTTGGGAAAGTGGTGGATTATTCCTGTCAACTGAGTTTTCTTAACTGGAGGGGACACACTGGTCAGGAATGATGTAGCTATAAATAACCTCTCTGGTGCAAGTTTCAGGTGCAGAGTATCAACTCAATTTGAGAAAGGAAAACAGAGAAGTTAATTAAACACGGTACAAAACAGGGACTTCAAAGGAAAAGCACCATTCAACAGTTGTCACATTTCACTTTTCCAGAGGGTAGGGAGCCAAGCTAGGCTGGTCCTGCAATTCAGCAGGAGTAGGAAGAATTTGCAGCCAACCCTGACATGCTCCCTGCCCAGCTTCTGGCTGACGCCCTCTCTGCTGCACACATGGCGAAATCTGCCCTTAATATGCCCACTTGAATTCCACTAAGTAGAATCTTCTTGCATTAAAAGATTTTTTTAAGGCTTCATGTAGCTGCAATTTTCTGTGTTCCTTTGTTTCTGTATTTTCCCCCAGTCCACAGACACACTAGAAATTGATTTGAAAGCCACAATTTCAGTGACAAAAGATGAACAGGCTAAAAAGCTCTTGTACAGTGTTTTTTGTTCACAGATCTCAAACCACTTTATAAAGACTCAGTAAGAAAATGTTCAATCAAAAACATAACCAGAACTTTTGATTTAGGATCCTATAAATTTATTAAGCTATATCCTGCACAGAGGATTTTTCTCCAGACAACTACCCCACAAGAACCCCTAAATCTTGTATTTTCCCTGAAATACCCGATGACCTTCTGCTACTGCAAGAGTGAAGTCCACAGTAACTGAAGTGCAGAATCCTAAATTCAGCTCTTTTTACATAAAGTTAGCATCCTGTATTTTCATATGAAACACAAATATAACCAGAAGTTAGTTAATGCTAATCTTTAAATTATTTTATATCTTTCAAACTGTCATTAATCCTTACAAGGAGGTAAAGCATAAATTCATCACCTTAATTACAGCTCAACACCAAATTCTATAGCAAAAATGGAGACCTGAGAGCATAACAAAAGACAACACGAAACAGAACTTACTTTATTGAATGTGACAAAAATGTATACTACCCATTCAAGTACAGGAATACTCAATACCAGTATTTTCAATTAAAGATTTTTTTTTTTTTGTACGAAAACAGATAACTCTCATATAGAACTGAAATGATCCTACTGTAACTAATACCATGGTCTTTGTACTCTCTTTCAGAAGAGCAGTATCATTAAAATTAATGTACTTTTTCATAAAAAATCACACCAGACTTAAAGCAGAAAAATATTAGCATTTCAAAAGTGAATAATGGAGTTTAGAAATGTGCACTTACCAATACAATCCCCATTTGCATCCTGCTTATATCCCATGTTGCACTCACACCGGTAACTAGAAAGGGTTGGTATACAACGTCCATTTAAACAAAGGTTGGGATGGTGCTTACAGTTGTCTACTGTCTGATTGAGTATTGCTAATATAAAAAAACAGAACATGAGAAAAATATTTATACTTTCAAATGGAAGTAAATATGAATATTATACTTGGCTTCAGAAAGTATGTTATCAAATGAATAAATACATTCAAAAAATGTTTTTTCCAAGCAGTATCTGTTGACATGACAGTAAACCTGCAACAACAAACAGCTCTTGGAAATAAAAAACACATGAGACAAATATTCTTAAATATGATTTGCCATTTCTGTGTGCAGCCTGATGAGACTGTCAATGGCCTCATGAACAAATCATAATTTGTGTGAAAGTTGAAGCAGCCATTTCCTATGTGTTTGCTATTTTTGGTGGACCTGCCTTAATAACGCTCTTCGCATTTTATTATCTCTATGGCTGTGATCCCAGAGATGTGCTTACACCTTATAAGCAAGGTATCTATGTATTACACTTCTGCTTGAATATTATTCACCTTGGGCTTTCGGTCAAGTCAGTATTTCTGCAGAATAAGTAGGTTTTACATTTGGAAGAGAAAAGACAGAGAACAGTTTATTTTAAACCCCAGTGTTTTTTGGAAAACACTTAAAAATTTGGAGTTTTATTAGTGCTGACAAGGACACATCAGCGGGGACAGCACAGGCTCAAGTACTCTGTAACTGAAATCAAGAAAAAAACCTCTACATCTGTACTTTTGTTAAAAAAAGGGGCTCCTGCACTTCCCAATGCATCAGCTCAGGTGTCTTAAACATGCCTAAATGACAAAGTCATTTTTAAGTGTTAAGAACACTTAAAACACTTTAAGCATAAAATCATATCCAGACTAAAAACTAAGCAGAAAAAAAAGGGAAAGGAAAAATAGAAGGAAGTAAAAAAAAGAGAGGAACAAGTAACAGTGCAAGCACTTACTCAGCCCTGTAATTATTGGGCCACTTCCAGTGGGCCTCTGACCACCGGTCCCACCTCCACTTGGGGAGAAACCATTGCTTCCAGGGATGGGAATGAATCCTGCTCCTCTCGGGCCATAGCCATTATTGCTGCCACCAGGAAGGAACCCATTTGCTCCTGATCCAGCACGCCTGGAACCACCTCTGGCAGGAGAACCATCCACACAAAGTCTGCGGTGTTCATCTGTTAAACAGGAATGCACAGGGAAGCATAAAGTGAGTCAACTCTTCAAAGTCAGCTCATGAGGAAGACACGTTTTTTTGTGTCCCACAAAAACTAGAACACCAACTCCTCATTTCCCTGATGTTATGTGTTTCCTTTCCCATTCCTAATCTCAGGCAGATCCCATGATATTGAGACAGGTGTTGCTTAAGGAAGGACACTAAAAATAATAAAAATATAAATACTGTAATTTCAACTATTTTTTGAAAACTTTTAGATGATATGTTGCCAGCAACACTCTAACTCCTTTGTCACTCAGAAACATTGATACAGAAAATACCTTTCACCAGGGATGTGGACTATTGCCCTCTGAGCAGAGCTGGAAGAATAACTGAAATACTGATACGTTTCTAGTTCAAAGTAACCTAAAATGTATTGGAACAAGAGAGCAGCTGTTTCTTTAAATCAAAATTAAATACGGACCCTCATAGTCATTTCCTCTTTGAGCTTGACCACAAAATCTTTCCTATTTCCCAAGAATTATTTCCAAAGTCAACAAAAGGACATTAAAAAAAAAAAAAAAGTGCCAAATAATGATGAACCTGAAAAAAATGGTTCACAGATGGTAGTATCAGTATTAAAAACACAGGAATGAATAATAACGTAATTCCGGCCTTTCTTTTTCCATTTAGCTTACATTTTAAAGCAGTTTACAATATTCCCGTGGCCTCCATCCAAACTAGAATGGACAGCAAGAAGGAGAAAATAAACCAACCAAACTAAACCAACCAAAAAAGCCACTCACCAGATCCTCTGACAGGACACATCTCTGAAGCAGACCCAGTGGCCCAGCACCGTCCAGACTCACAGCAGCACTGCCTTCTAGTGAACCTTCCAGGCAGCTCCTGTGCACAGCGGCCACTCACAGTGCTGGAGAAACATGTACTGGTCCTCTCCTCTGGTAGTTAATTTAAAAGAAAACTAAAAATAGTAACATGGAACTGTCAAAATTACTATCCCTTGTTCACTGGGTGTGAGGACTACATTGTTTTACAAGTTGTATTAAAAAAAAAAAACAAAGCAAAACCAAAAAGCACCCAAAACACACCCAATAATTATGTGAGGTAATCAGCACCCACGCATTCCACACTGGATTTACTGCAGGATCACACAGTTGCAGTGACACTAGTCTTGCATTAATCCAGCAAGCAATCTTGAAGTCTGCTCAATGTAACAGGAAATATGGATGATATGAAAGATACAAAGAAATACAAATAAAAACCACATAGATACGTATAAAAACTGTATTATGGATAACAGAAGCTGGCTACGTTTTTTAAAAAAATTATTCATTTGAAATCACTTCTAGGTCTTGTGCTGCTACTGGCTTACATCATTTATCTGCAATTCAAAAATTGCTTCAGAATTCCCTTCCCCAACATGAGAACAAAGTGCTTTGAGATATCTGAAATAAGAAAAACCACGAGATCTAGAAAAGACATTATTATTAGCAATTGTTAATTTTTTACACATGATATGCAGTTATTTTTAGTTAATTCATCATAAGGTTTTATATCACATACTTGACACATGCAGCTCTATAAAAGACATTGCCACATGTAGAAATATGCATTGTATATTTTATAATGTATATTTAATAATAATGTATTTTTAATCATTGTATTTTAATAATATAGGGATATCTTTTAAATAAATTGTCCTGTAAAAGCTGCAATCTATTGAAGTTCAACACTTGGTTTGTTATCTGTTTCCGCCAAATTAGTGGCACATCAGCATATGCTACTTAAAGCCTTTTGAGGTTATATATGTGCCTTATACTGGTCTCTAAAGGTTAAATTAGAGAGTTTAAGTGAGATTGGACTTGAAGTACCAGGGATAAACCTTTGCCCCTTTAGAACCTAAGTGAGCCTAACTTTTGGTTTAAACAGATGCAGGTTTGAGAAACAAATATAATTAACATTTCCTATGTTTGCCTAGACAGCAAAGAGACATCAACTGCTTTTTTTTTCCTAAGAAGATGACCCAGATCTCAGGCTGCAATAAGCCAACACAAAGGGATCTGCTGTTGAAGTGAAGGTGGCTGTAGTGGAAATCGCCATCAGAGGAGGATGCTATGAAATTTAAGCAGCTGGATCAGAGTTACAAGTAAGTTAGCACTGAATGAGGGTGGGCCAGAAGTGCCAGACAGCTGGAGTACCTACCAAGAGCACAGGATCCATCCATGGATGCGACATAACCCCGAGGGCAGATGCAGAAGTAACTCCCCACAGTGTTAGAGCACACACCGTCCTCACAAATCCCTGGCATGATGCTGCATTCATCAATATCTACCCAAATAGGAAAATACATGCGATAATTAGCAGAGCACTCGTACATATTGTATTAAAAAGAGGGAAAGAGAGCTTTTCTGAAATGAAGTTGTTATTCTTGGTGCTTGCATATAGCAAACAGCTTTGTTTGCCATCTAAGGGAGATTTTCCTTGCACACACCTGGGGTGCACCACTTCAGGTCACGAATACATGAGAGCAGGCTGGGATTTCCTCTAAAAGACACATACTGAGCGCCACCTCCAAGGAGCACAGAACAGCTACAATGCAATACCAAAAGACATATCATGCTTTGTAACTGAAGGAAGAAGTATAGTACAGCAGCCAAACATAACACCTCTAGGCTTCTGCAGTCACAGAAATACTGCTGATCAGATCTGACCTTCTAATGCTCCAACTGTAAGTAAGAATATTGGCCAAGCCCTTCAAATGCAAACAAATATTGACCCATTCAAATATTTCTGTTAACTAAGCAGTGGTCTCATCTGAACACTGAAGCAATTTTGTATGTAAATACATAAAAAGTGAGATGTCATCAGTGAGAGCACCGTGTTCTCTCCCAGAGCAAACTGGAAGCAACGCGAGGAGAAGAGGCAATGAGAATGACTATATTTTTATTGTTAGGGATGTGAAGCACAACAGGGCAAACTGGAAGGGAAGAAAAGCATGAGGGTAAAGACTGTGTCGTGACCATTTATACAAACAAGCCATTCTAAGTACCCACTTCATTCTACAACTGGGACAATCTCTAGAGACACGAATATTTTTAGCGTTGTTTTAGTAACCTAATTTTGCTTTTAAGTGACCGCTGTACATTAGTAGCTACGAACTGTGGCCCAAGAGTTATTTGAGAAAACATGCAAAAATTGGTGCCAACTTTCTAACTAGAGCTGAGTTTTCTTTTTAGAGTGAGATGATACCACAGGGTGTGCATGATTTGATACCAAAGCTAGTCACAGGTACAAGGCTTTGGCTTAACTTGTTGGTAAATATCTGGATGCAGTATTAACTAAAATTAGCTTTCACACTGTGAAATAAACCTCAAAACGAGAGCCAGACTGTTGAATCCAGACTGTCTCATGTCAAATAATGCAGGAGAAGCATCAGAAAGAGCGTATGACAGAAATTATCTCTTGATGACACTGAAGGTATTCTCCTTCCTTGTGAGAAAGCCTTAGGAGCCCATGGGTCATACCAATCCTTCATTTCCTTGGACCTGTCACTCTAGAAATTCTCTTGAGATGAATTAACTACTTGAGAAACACACTTTAACAGGTGTTATTTTAGGGTAAGATCACTACATTCTCCACATTAAAAACTCAAAGTAAAGGAAGAGTGCCAAAATGATCTGTCACTGACAGGGTATTAATGAGGTAACTCCCCACTGTGGGAACTCCCTTTAGATGGGAATCTACAGAGGACAGATAAGTACTGAAAGGAAGATTAAGTTTTGCCATAAGGCCCCTAAGAATATGAACACCGCTCTTTTTAAAAGTGAAGGTATGAATAAAACACTCCCTCTCCCACTGTTATGTCATTTGGAGTGTCATTGTAAAAAAAGACAATTTATCTTACAAGTAAGGTAAATTCAAATCTTCAAGCTTTCTAACTAGTCCATACCTGTAAGCAACCTGTGGCTTTTATTTTACACTATGGATCAGAATCAGAGCAAGTGAAAGTTGTGCATCAAGAATATTTCCTTCAGCTTACTACCCCCTGAAGCATACCTTCAGTCTCAAGGAAAAACTATGCAGCCCCTTCTCATCACTACTGTAGTGGTTCCAAAAATAAATCGCAAGACTAATTCTAAACATCAGAGACACCCAGACTTTGATCGAGGTATAATGGTGTAATGGTGTAATGGTCACAATTTACCAGCATGGAAATGCAGTCTGGTGATGCAAAAGTAGCACACGCAAAAGGGAGGGCACAAAACTGTCACCAGCACAGCAACAGTCACCAGTGCTACGTTAGCAAGTTAAATTTAAGAATCCCCATGCCAGGAACGTAGCATTTCCAAAATACGTTTCCTTCAGTCACTCTCTTAGACACTAGGTCTTAAGTCCTGTAGGTTTCATAGCATTTCATTCTTTTTTTCTTCTGAGGTACATACACCAGCAGTTACTACACATAAGAAAGGGGAAAAAAAACATAATAAAAATTAACCTATAAAAATCTGACTACAAAAAAAAACTAGGCCCTTGAAAACCGAAAGCTTGATCTTCATTTTCACTGTTTGGCACAGGTTCCTGCTACTTTAAAGGCAGTAATTTTAATCATAAGAACACAACACCTGACCTTCTACCAAGGGAAACCAAATTCCAAACTAGTGTTCAAACAGTAAAAAGCCCATTCAGGCAATGAGAAAGTGGAGTTTGTAGCTGGCAAGTGAAATACATAGGAAGGAAGTAGTTAACTACCTCTGCAAACCTGCAGGATGTAGATCATCCTTCTCAACTGCTTACATGCACAGGAGTTTAACACTGTCTAGGGCTCTTGTCCAAGAATTACAGGATGCTGGGAAGGGAAAAAGTACCTTCCTGAAATCTGGGCAGTGACTAGAGTGGAAGGAAGACTCTACAGTCTCCTGCATGTGGACAGTAAAACAGCTATTTTTTACCAATTAACATGAAGAACCCTTGTGGAAGAAAAATTTGTTTAATTACTGGAGCAATACCAAGTAATTAGATTTTTGTTTCAGTAGTTTTTGAGCCAAATCTCTGTCAGTCTTCCCTGATCCTTGCAATTATTTCAAAATTTCTGTTACCTCTGACTGGAAATTCTGAGACTTTACCTTTGGAAGGGCTATTTTTAGGATGGCTGACTGAAAAAGTTATTCAGTTTCCCACCTTTTCTCCTCCAAAATACATAAATTAATGGTCTCAGGGAAAATGCTTCAAAGACAAGTAAGAGGAGATGCTGTGTTAAGGGCAAAGAAGACTGGTGGTGTGAACAGCTACAGTTCCAATGTTGCATACAAGATGAGAAAGCCCTTCTCAGCATGAGAACCAATTTAAACGTATGCTATAAACTCTGCAGATGTATTAATAGGTGAGTTTCTGCCAAAAAAACCCAGCCTGGCTATCCATGATTCCGAATTCTTGACTTTCATTGCTATGGTAAGCAGGATTTTATAAATAACTGATTAAAAGTACCAGAAAAAGGGCTCCCAGATGCTGAGTTCTGCAAAAGGGTTCCTTGAGAATAGTTTTAGTCTATAGTAATACCTTGTAGGATCAAATCTGAATAGCACACAGCCTAATCAAATGATACACTAAAGCGGGAAAATTAGAAATAGAACTATTTATTTTAAAAGATTCTTCATATTTTAGTGCCCCATTAAAAAAAAAAATGTGCCGTATAATCCTAACCCCTTGATGTCAAAGAGTATAGCAACATATCTTCTTAGAAAAGCATCAGGGCATCCTAACTCATAGAATTCTTTAACTATAGAGGGTGTCATAACTAACTACACTTATTCAATGTGCATGATGTATTTCCTACAGAAATAGAAAATGTTTCTAAGAACAGTAAGTAGAACACATTTACTAGATTCCTGAAATACCGGTAAGTAATATTCCACCTCTTTTGTAAAGCAGCAAGCTCAGCTGAAAGTTTATTTCTCCTTTCAGTTTGTACAATCCATCTCTGAACAAAGACATAAGTTCCCTTAGCTCTGGAAGATAATAACATTTTTAAAATTAACAGAATTTCATTCCTAAAAAGACAGTGAAAACTCAATAAATTGTTCATGGCTAGGCTTCGCAAACGAAGATTTGGGACACAATAAATTGTAGATCAAAATTTTTAGGCCGGAAAAAAAGTGAAGAGTTTGGGGTTTTCTTTTGTTTAGTTAAAACATCCCACTAGTGCTCTGGATTTGGTACAATCTCTGTAATGGCCTTTTCCAAAGTTTTTCAACTCTATGCCCATTAGAGCTCATGAGAGCTCATGTGCCTTGATTCCTCTCATGAGTTTCCCCGTAGTGGAAGGAGCCATCCTGACAACAGTGGAAAGTCTATAAATTGGGATAAATTTATAACGTGGCTCCTTCCTAATTTATAATAAAGCTTCTTACTAATGTGGAGCCTGGAGCTGGATTCATTTTAAAGTTCGTATTTTCCCAGATGGCCTAAGTTATCCAGTTACACCTCTACACATGAGGGCAGACACACAGAGGTATACATGCAAATTGTGCTTATGTGCTTTGGAAATCCTTTAAACCCCCTCTTTACTGATATACAATTGCCATTAATTTCTGAATGGTTAGTTCATGTAAACTGTAATCTAAGGCTCAAAACAAATCTGGAAAACCTTTTACCGTTGACTTAAAAAAAAAAAAAAAAAAAAAGAAAGAAAAAAAGAAGAAACACAGGAATATAAAGCAAGCAAATAGCCCAGCAAAGCAATGTTTATTGCTTAGTATAGCTCTATGAAAACCCATTATGATACAAAAAGAACAACATGAACATTCTGACTTATTCTAACAACAGCTATTTTTTTTTTTTCCAGGAAGAACAACAGAAGAAAAAACTCTAACCCACAAAATACATCTGGATGCTTAAGGGCAGAGGATATAGCAGGGGATCTCAAATCTCTCCTTCTTAAGTAAGGGAACTGCTGTTATAATAAAGAACGTCTGAATAGTTAGTGTAAGATTTCAGCCTTTGCCTCTGAACACTGCAGCCTTAACTAGTTACTAACTCCAACCTGGATTTTGTCCTTCGTAGCCAGTAAGTAACATTTGACTCTGTTTTACATACTAAAGAAGGGAAAGGAAAGAGAAGAATAATTCATACCACACCATTTCTACACAATGTTTGAAATAAAAAAATCATAAAAATAATGCAGTTTCTATTAAATAATTTCTCTGTACACAGGTTCCAACTCACAGGACAACAATTCCTTACATCCTTCCCAATCCATATATGTATTATATAAATGATGTAACTTCACTCAAATGACCAGTCCCACTAAAAGTATAATTGTTTGAAGAACTGGCTATAGTTATACCCTACAAATCTAACACTGAGAGATTAGGAACACTTAATTAAACAAACAAACAAATAAACAAACAAGCGTGAATAAAACTATGGCTTGGCTTTCATTCCCTGCTCCATTATTGGATAATGGTATTATCCCGGTGTAATTTTGGCATTACCACCTGGCTGTGAAGAGTGTGGAAATGGACAAGCAACAGTTTCATGATGTCTTTTTTACGCAGAAAATTTGGTTCAAACTGGGTTGGGCAAGTTGTATTTGCATAATTCCCTGTGTGGAATTATCTGACTAGGGAAGCTAACGGGGAAGCTGTGACCAGGGACTAATTTCTGCCACAGACAGAAATGGTAAGGGCATAGTGGAAACAAAGCCAGAGCATATGACCTGTTCTACAGTAGGCTGCCAACAAAACAGGAAATGAAACCCCCCTAAATACTGAACCATGAAATAATAACAAATATTTCAGACTGAAGAAAATTTTTCACTTCTACTGTGCATGGTCCCACAAGCATCACAGATTTTTAAGCCGATCTGTCTTAAAAATACATTCACCTTTTCCTGTGGATACTATCAGGGAGAAATGCTGAATAGCATTTTCAAAAACTGAAGCAGAGTTTTAGATAGGTTAAGGAAATAGAATGCAAAGAATTAACTTTTAACTACTGTTTTCAGAAGAAAGGAAACATATCACTGAGTAAGTTCTCCTTTTGGCATCAAAGATGGAGAGCACATGCCAGGCAAAAACCAACATATACAAAATGACCTGCATTTTTTGGATGTCTACGAGAACATCTATTTAATGTATTTTAACTGCATCCTTGCCTGAGAGGAGCTCCTTCACATGGAGCTCTCCTAGGCTTAACAGCAGAAAAACCATGAGCACTGCCAGGGGCAGATTACAGACATCATCAGAACTGGAACTTCATTTATTGAACTCCTACTGTCCATCATAACAGATATCCAGATGCTGTCTGCTTTGATGAGATGTTGTATTAAAAATGCATTTTTTGAGCGGGTCAGGGACTTCCACCTCAACTGGTTTGGGCAAAAGCACTTTTACCTGACTCCTGCTGTACCAAGTATCATGGACGACCAATAATTACACCACGGATAAGAGAATCAAAAACCCAAGTGCATTTCTTGGTAAGTAACTATGGATAGATTAGAACCGATTACAGGAATGGATAGACAGTGAAGAGCTGGCTCTGAGAAACAGCCACAAGCAGGTTGAGAGCCTGTGGGTAAAAATCGAAGACTAGACCAACAAAGGACGCTCAGTATTTGGGGTCTTACTTGAGCCATCTCCAGGAAGGTCTAGAAAAATGGATGGCACAAAGTAACTACTTTTATAACCAGGGCAGGGAAAACTTATCTATAAAACGTTCTCCCACAAAGTCCGGGCAGTACCCCCAGGATTCTGGACACCCCATCATCAATGCAAGAGCCAGGATTGGTTATTCCTTCCTCCCTCCCTCCATTTGTCCCTCCCTTTCTTCCTCCCTTTCTCCCTCCCTGTGAAGAAGAAACAAAAAGAACAGCTCAGTGATGTTATGTCTGTCCAAATCAAACATTTACAACTACAACTATTCAACTATTCAGTAATGTTCATTACTAAAGTGCTCTGATGCTTTACAGGACCACTTTTTAGGTATGTTCCCTTACAACATCACTTACCATCACATTTTTGAGTTGCCTCGTTCTGTTTGTGACCAACAGGACACTTGCACTCATATGAACCTACTGAATTAATGCAGTTTCCTCCTTGGCAGACTCCAGGGATAGCCTGGCATTCATCAACATCTACAAAGAAAAAAAAACCAAATGATTATGCGGCATAAGATATATAAGTCGCTTTCAGTAACTTCCTGCTGTATTTTATTAAGTGCTACATCCAGTTCAAATTGTGTTGGGGTTTTATTGTTCCCCACCCTCATTTGCTTATACTGTGTGGTGCTCCCAGTTGACATCTGGCAAGAATACAGTACTCTTTTTCAGGAGGATGTTCATTATCTCAAAGCCCTTACAAGGCACTGAAATTCCACCCGAGTTTGTGGATTATAGTCCTTCTTCAGTTTTTATTCCTCCTATTGTGCTATAGATAAAACCTATGATATATGCCTTGTCCATTCACCCGCTTTTTCATTGAAGCAAGTATAATTGCCCACAGTCAAGGAAGAGGGCAAGGGTTTTTTGCAATGTTTGTTTAATCACTGGACTTGGGTTTAAGTACATTTGCTGGAGAAGTTCGCATTTAGTTCCTGAATCTGTGCTGACTTAGCACACTATCGTGTCCAAATGCAACTGTTGGATTGTAAATGAATGGAGGCCTTTACCAAAGGCATAAACTTTCTCTATTTTTTTCTTCTAAATAACTAATGCTTGAAGCTACTTGTTTACTTGGAAAGCAAACATTTCATCTCTGAAGTATTTTAAGGAATGGGGGCTGGACTAGATGGTCTCCAGAGGTTCCTTCCAACCCTAATTATTCTGTGATATTGCGAATCTTGACATGACTTAACAGCATCTATACAGAAGACGGTTCCATCATTTATAGATACACAGCCCACCCAGCAACTCCCTTCTTAGTAAAACATATGGTGTTTGTCTTTTGAACCTTGGGCCTCAAAATGCATTTATCACACACAGGATGCCTGTGCCCTGTGTCACTTATTAATGCTTATTTAAATTAAGTTTAAATTAACTTATTTAAATTAAGTTTACTGTGTCAAAATACTGTCAAAATACCCCCCACTGTGTATCTGACACAGTTTTGTAAATCGAAGATGTCAAGGAATAGTAAATTAATGGCAGCAGCAGGAAGTAATGAACACTTTCCAGAAACAGAAAAAGTATCACTGGAGCCTTGGGGTGACAAAAACTTTAAGAATCTATAGATTCAATTAATTTCTTTCAATTCTTTTAAAAAAGGACAAATGGATGTTGATCTTTCTAAAATTGAAAAGCCAATCCAAATTATGCATTCTTCACTGTCCAGTGAAGAAAACAGAAATACTATCACTATGAAAGGTGAAATCTTTGCATCACAAGCACTCCCTTGCCTTTTTCTGCTAATAGCAATCTTAATGTAATCTTGAATGTTAAGTATTCTATGTCATATTTAAATGTAAAGAAAGTAAGCATGTTCAGCTTTAATATTAGCTTAAAAACATATATATACACTGCAAGAGGTGTTCTGGAATTGAGAAAAGTCCAAAAGAACAAAAATATTTTATTAAAAGGGCATGT
>VXAY01002307.1:165436-197184 GCA_013399855.1 Oxyruncus cristatus
ATTTTATTAAAAGGGCATGTTTTATCAATTGCTTCCTAAATGCTGTTTTTAAGACATATTTTATTCTGAAAATACAACCAATTTGAAATAAAGCATATTCTTATTTATTTTTTTGTATCTTTGACAGTCAGGCTAAGTCACACAGGAGTTTTAGGATTATTAATTATCCATTTCCTCACACTTTGAAACCCCAACCACATTAACAAAATAAACTCTTTGCCATAAATAGAAAATTATATTACTAACTCTTTAGATACAGTCCTCCATACAAAGGATCAGTATGCTACAGATTACGTAGAATGTTTCCATATGTTCACAGTCTAATACCTGGTAAGTAAAAAAAAAAAAAAGGTTTTGTGCTTTTCCAGAGTTTTCTCTGAAAAATGCCTGTGGGATTTGCACAGCCAGCTTTAAACTTGCCTCCTTGAAAACACTTCCAAGTATACCTTCCTCTTCTGATCTGTGGGCTGTTTCTTAAAAAAAATCTGAAAAACTAAAAGGCTCTGGAAAAATAAATCCTCTCTGATTTTAGACACAAATTTTGGAGAGTGCACTTTTTATTTACTATGATTGTAACAAAAATCATAAAAAAAAAAAATTCTCTTTAAATCTGCCTGGAAAATGTATGCAAAATTTCTTTGCAATTGATTTGGCATGTGGAAACGAAAAAGTAAACTTATTATGAATACACTGGAAAACTCGTGGTCCTCTGTGTGCATTCTAGATACCAGAAATACTACATATAACAGAAATAATACTAAGCTATTTTTTCCCTGTTTTAATAACAGCAGGATGGGATCCTAGATGACACTGTTAATACTGTCAGTAAGCAGATACATCAATTCCGAGCACTAGATTACCTTAAAAGTGTCATCTATCACGGTTCATTTTGAATTTGAACCACTTTTCTCTCCTAAGAGCAAAAAATTAACTGCCTGAAGGGAAAGGGTGTAGCTGAGAAATGGGACTGTTAAGGAATGCAGGGAGGAACTGAGAAAATGTCCAACACAGGATTTCTGCCATCATGCTACTTCTAAATCCAGGTAGCAATGGCAATAAAGTACGTTCAAGCAGAACATTTAAGTTCCTCCTGCCTGAATTCTTGGGATGAAGGATGTCTGACCAGCTACAGTTCTTCTTTAAGCAATGACTGAATAAAAACCGTTTGGGGAAAAAAACTGAAACACAACTGAACAATTTGAATTTTGATTGAATTTGCTTCTTTAATCTTTATAAAGCTGTTAATGGTAATAAAGAAATACCAATAGTATTTCAATGTTGTATACAAACACATTGCTCAGAAAGCATAATTAATCCTGAAAAGGTGCTGAAGACCCATTTAAGACTGCATCATGCAAATCCTGTGAAGAGTAGGAGCAACTTCAGTATTTGCTCAGTAGTTAAATCTTGTCACAGTCTGACATCTAACAAATAACACATGTTTAAATTATGACCTATTTTTCAGTAGTAAGGCCTGCAAGTTTTACTGATTTTGACTTGGTCATACCAACTCCCAAACTGGACTTTCTACTCATGTAAACATTCACTTCAAAAATGCCAAGCATTCAAACTACGGGCTGAGTGAATCTGGTCTAACCAATATATGACAAAATAAGTTTTACTGATTACCATGATTTGCTCACATCTTAAAAGGGACTGTCTCGCTTGCTGAAGTCAAGGCAATGATTCTGTGAATCAAAGGAATTCTGTCTCTCCACACAGAACTCTCCACACAATCTTTTTCATCTGTGTCTTACCATCATCTTGTAACATCACATGCTAAGCCCAGCTGACATAAATACAATCAGAGCTTTCTATATAGTGACTGTATGTCAAAACCATAGCCAAAATTATGGCTGTTTAAACTTACTTTGTTTATCCATCACACAAAGTAGACTACCACATTGTTTCTATGCTCCCCTGTGGAATTTAGAAATGCTGTTAACTACATAACTTTAAAAGTATTTGCCACACAGTATATACTGTCAGGAAAAGAAAACAAAAGTAGTGTGGGGATGGGTGCTAAAGAGCATCACTGATCTCTCACAGAACTTAAATGAAGTCTCAGAAGCTATTCCAGGATCTGTTTGGCAGGGAAGTTTCAAGAATTCATTATATCTGGCCAAGTCATACAATGCAGTTTGACTTGGAGACTGTAACATGTATGCCTTCTGTACACTGTTTCTGCTCACAACATTGTTATGAACAGAATGTCTAAAACATACTAATCATCTCAAGATGAACACTAAAACATAAGCTGTTATATGCAGGCAGAGGCCTATCTCTGACATATAAGGAAAAGTGACATCAAATATTTTTCCTTAGTATAATTTAGATACTTTAAGCAATATAAGCACAGAAAAACAGGAAAGCAAATATTTGAAGTGAAGAAAAATGAAGGGATTTATTGTTGCTTAAAGCTAAGTAAAGTATTTTAAATAAAATAGATGCCTTTGCTAAGATAATGTCATGAGGAGTTCCACAGAATTGAATTTGAGCTAACAGCTCAAAGTTGCAGGTCAACCATACCACTGTGTTAAATGAGAACTGGTGGAAAAGTCCGAAGACATGTTTCATCAAATTTTAATTACTAAGAATTAAAAATCTTAAAACATCTTGATTTTCTCTCATTTTTTCAACTCCAGTGCATAGAGGACTCTTAACAAAAACTTTTATGGGGGACACCTGAAGTAGAAATCCAGCCAAACAACTGACTGTTAGATTTGTGCGATTTTAAACTACTGAACTATGATACAGTGCAGGGAAAAGCAGCACTGACATTGAGCCAGTTTTTCATCCACCTCAACCTCTGCTCATTCAGCCTGCCCATCAACATCTAATGGGAGATAGTGTCAGATACCTTCTGTGCTAACAGATATTCTTGCTAACATATACACACATGAACAAATCCTGCTACTGTACGCTTTTTCATCATTTTGTAAATAGGGATATAAAGTAGTTAACTTGGGAGGAAGAATGAGACTTGTGTGTGCTTTAAAAATGGGGGTCCTCTGGTCTCAAACTGTGCATTAAGATTTATTTGTGAAGAAAGAATGCTTCCATGGGAAGATAGACACCCCCAGGCATGGTATGGCTGTGTAGTGATGAATATGCCTACCCCAACATCATCTGGTGGAAAAATGAAACCTGGAAAAATGTTCATCAGCCAGCTGCCTGCACCCTAAGCACCATTCTATCTTGCCTCAGGAAAAGGATGCCTTCACATTAGTCAACACCTCATGAAAGCCACTGTCAAAATCATACTTATTTCCACTGCTTCTTCGGAAGGTTCTAAAACAACGCAGTCAAAATCATACTTATTTTCCACTGCTTCTTCGGAAGGTTCTAAAACAACGCAGTCAAAATCATACTTATTTTCCACTGCTTCTTCGGAAGGTTCTAAAACAACGCAGTCAAAATCATACTTATTTTCCACTGCTTCTTCGGAAGGTTCTAAAACAACACAGCCTGCAAACTGACCATGTGAGCCATTCTGCAACAGAAAAGTCGTACACTCTCCTTTGGAAGTTCTGATATCCTCTGTTACTGCATTCTTCATGCAGTTTATTCTTAAATTTAGCAAAGCAGCTGCAGCAGAACAGATACCTTTCTTTCAGGACCTGTGGTAACTACTGGAAGGAGGAACAGCATCTTAGTATCATGGAAAGAGAGACTGGATAAGAAAGAAGGCTCTCCCATTTCTCAAACATTTTATGACTCTAAGCACAGAAGACTGCAGTCCTTCCTTACTCACACGTTTTTCTAGCCCTGTACAAATAATCCAAACGGACCATCAAGACAGCTCACTATGTGCTTTATCTAAATGATGGGATTAAAAAGAAAAGTCTATAAGATAACTCCAAACCACCTCAGAAAGAACATAACACCATCTCAAGAAATAGAGAAATGAATTAAGCATGTACTATTTAAAGTCTACAACAACATAAGCCAGTTGCCTGATTGATGCTCTCATGGAGTATCTGATAGCTTTGCTAAACCTACATTCTGACCTTTTTGTGCTCTGTACTTATGTCTCCTTGAATGACATCCATTTTTTCTAGCACTTGAGTTTTGCTCTATTATGTACAATAGCTAAAATCTGGAAGCAGCAAAGCACATCTAAATTTTATCAGCAGTAAGAACAGTAAGAACACAAACAAGAAAAACAGTGATGTTGCCTTAAAGGGACTGCAAGATTTTCAAGACGAGCCTCAGCAACACAACACAATAGTCATGCATGATCTGGATCAGAGGGCTTACCTTGACACGCCCCAGTGCGGATATTTGGGATGAAGCCACGGCGGCAAGGCTGAGGCTGAGCAGGGCACATCTCACAGGGGTGACCCCATGCACGGCCAATGGTGGCACAACAGAGGGACTTTGTGCAAACAATCCCAGTCAGCTGGCCCTGACACATCTGCTTGTTGACTTGTGTGAAGCATGGGCCTGTCCTGTAATCTAGAAAAAAGAAGGAAAGTTCACTCTATTATACAAGACAGTGTACTAGTAACTATAGAAAGACTTGATTTTTAATCTAGTAAATGCCTATATAAAGAAATTTCCAAGAGGACCTGGAAATTTGAGCTATGTTCCTGTTGAAAAAGTTGCATGACACCTTCCACCAAAGGGAAGGATTTTCACGAAGTTATCTTACCTTTCAATTTACTTTTTTCTGATAGATACAAGTAAATGAAAGGCAGCTGGACCCTAAACTACACTGTGCATTGGCAATGTATCCAGCAAAATCCACAATAAGCAAAAAGAGTTACAAACAAACAAGCAAAGAGATAACAGAGCAGATCAAATTAAGCAAACAGTAGGAAGGACTGGAAGCTGGTTTTCTAAGCTACCTCATGGTGATTCATAGGAGGGAGCTACAGATAACAGCAGCCACACGTTTATTCACTCCACGTTGATCAAATTCATGCCACAGACTGTCAAAGAATTAACATTCCTGCTGAAATGCTTGTTGCAAAATAGTGCTATCTACTGAGGACTAACTAGTAAAGCGCCATTTATCTTCAGAGGAATACTATGAGACAATACAATCTTTTCAAGCCATATTAAGTACACTAAATATAGCAAAACCTGTATGAAATGATACTCTTAGTAGAGTTTCTGTGAGCAGTTAACTCATTAAGGTTCAACCTGTATAAAGTGAATTTTTTTACCTTATGAGGAAACACAAACTCGGATCAACAATTAATGGAAAATCTCTAAGAACAAACGAGAAACAGATGGTTGCTCTAAAAGCCAGATTTCATATTCTTGTGGAAACTTTCAGAGTGAGGGGAATAAAAGAAGAAAATGCAAGGCTTCCACTCGGAGTCGGTCACATCAAAGAAAGTATAACAATGAGGTTATGGCAGCTCTAACTGCTATCCTGGCCTCTTTTTCTTTTCTTCCAAATGAAAACAGACAGTGTGTGGGTCACACACTGTCTTTCACACATTTTCATTACTGTGCAATTAGTCTCACAACCAAGCTACAAATGGGACAATCCACACTTTCTATAACTAGATACTTTGACCCTGACGAAATATGATCTTTGACACGTTTGGAAAGGGAGAAAATGGTCTTCCCGGTGGGATGTCATACTAAGGTTTATTGGTTAGTAAAAACTAGTTCAAACAGAAATAAGTGTTCTGATCCCTATCCTTGGTAAGATTCACTCAGGTATCAATTTAGGAAAGGCTTTTCACAGATTAAAAGATCTTAAATGCTCAGCTAGGCCTGTGAATTTTAATATTTCTTGATTTTAGACTTCACATCAGTGCTCAAAAATATGAGGCTGAAAAAACCCAGATATGTGTGGGTAAACCCAAAAAGACCATTTATGACCCTCTAGCAACACTGAGAGTCATATTATAAAATATGATCACTATCAGAAGGAAGTAAGATTTCCAGTAGTGCAAGGGAGTGTGATCTCCGGGTCCACACAGATCTGTATGTAATTATGATACTCATAGTTTCATACTTCTGAAGTTGTATTCAGCATCTGCATGAATCCACTTCTCAAGGGCTACTCAATGTGTCCATTTGTCTGCAGAATTTGCTGCTCATGTATTCCCTGCTCCATACACTCTCAAGCAGTCCAGTTCTTCATGGGGCAATGCCCCCCACAATGAAATCCAATAGTGATTATGCATCTTCAAAATTTCCCAAACTTGCATCCAGCAGGACTCATAATTTTCACATTCCAGCTCACCTTGCCACTCCTATCCTGAAAATAAGTAGTTCTGCTGGACAGTATTGTATTTTATATATTGATTCTGTATTGATGTGTTATATGTATTGTATATATATATTTAGGATATATTGTAAATATATTTTATATATTGATTTTAAAACATCTGTTTTCCGAAGTACACTTTTTTATAGGACCAATCTTTTGATATCACGAAGCAATTACAGTAGGAGTAGAAATACAAGCTATGTAGTTCTCTGTTTAATAGCTGGTGATCCATAGGATCCAAAGATCTACCATGTTAAAAAGCTTAGGATTCAATCAGACAAAATTAAAGTTGGAATTCCAGCTATAGTTGTAAATTGTATTTGAGTTCCATTACCTTCCCATAAGATGTAAGATGTGCATACTCTAACTTAGAGATGAAAAGTTCAGTTTAGAGGGTGTGTTTGAAACAAAGGCTAGAGAATAAAACCAGACCATAAAGAGTGTTTGTTCAAGAGAAAATGAATGAGTTAAGTACAAGAAGGAGTGATACAATACACCTATTGCTTAATGTATCCTATTAATAGGAAATATATGCTCTGGAAACCTATAGATATGTGCCTACCCTTGCCTTAATAAACAGAGAATGTATAAATCTTTGCAGTGATTCTCTGCACAGCTATGGCAACTGTAATTAAAACAAGGTGCTGGAAAACTGGAAAAATTATGCAAAGAGTCAGAGGAATAATTAAGATTTCTGAAACATGTCTTATAATTTTAAAATATCACTCTAATTGAAAATATTATCCATAAAAAGTGTATTCTACAAGTGTATTCTAAAAGTCTTTATTTGTTCAATTTATCCAACATGAAGTCCAAAGATTGAGACTGATCAGTGGCTGCTCTTCTACCCTAAGAGGAAAATGTAAGATTTCAAAATACACAGTGAAGGCAAGTATGTTAAGATAAATAGTAAAGTACAGCTGTTTACACAAAGATCTGTAGCCACACAGTCTATTTTTACTTGTGGGAAGCTAACACAGTAAAACTAGATGCCATTCTGAAGATACTTCGTAGTTTTAAATGGAGCTGTGGATTTGATTCAGGATTTGCTATATCACATTCTATGGTCTATTTTACACTGTCAGAGTATGTTATTATAATGGTTCATCTGACCTTAAAAACTCTCAGTTTATGAATCAATCATTTTTTCCATACGGGTTTTCTTGTCTTATTGTTAGGTGTTTCTTCATTTGCTCCTTTCCCAGAATTGCTGATGGAATAATTTTGCCAGAATGAACATATGTTGACCATATGTTAGAAATCATTTGTTACTTACAAAGAGTAACTGCTCTGGTGAAAGAAAGTGATTTTCAGTACACACGTGTCCTACCTTTTTTAGCTTCAGAAAATTATATTCAATATACACCATGACTTGAAGAATGACTATCTTCATCAACAATCCAAATTGCTGTAATCAAATTTAGTAAGACGTACTTTTTTCTTGGCATCAAGAAAAAAACAAATCCCTGACTTCTCAACTTAGCTGAACTGCAATATTTCTATTCTTTCTTGGAAGTTCGTATTCTGTATTCTCAAATGGGACTATTCAACTATCATGGTTCTTGGGATTTTTTTCATTAGTTCCTTTTTAAAATTGGAAGTCTATTCTAATTCTACCTGTAATTTTAAAACAAGACTAGTTGACAGGAGCCTTAGACAAGGATTAGCAATGTTAAGAATTCTACTCTTGGTTATGGTCTAGCATCCATCTACTTTGGGTTTTTTCCTGTACCTCTGGCCAAAAGCAGATGATTCAGATGAAGGTTTACTTACTGCTGTAAGTAAACATGGGATAATCTGTCTGCATCATTTAAGTTTCCTCTCTATGTCTAACACTCACCAGCTAAAAGCCTGAAAAATAATGTTTAACACCCCAACTACCATTTGCTGTCATTCAGGACAAAACATTAAAGACTTTTGGTACATATATAAGGATTCAATTTCTACCTGAACTTCATCATAGTCTTAGCCTCCACAACTTCATACTGTGTAAACTACTACTCCCACTCATAAAAAATTTACCTCTTCTCAGGTAACATAAAGGAGAAAAAGTGAGACATGAAGAAAAATAAAAAGTTGACTAGATGTCTCCACTGCAAGTTTTCCAGAAGAACATAAAACTTGAGTCTCTTTTCACGGGAAAACACAGACTGAAAACTTAGCTGAAGTTTCCCAATACCAAAATATGGTTATTGTGAGAAGCCCAGCAGTGGTGCAGTGTCAGCCTCCTGCATCCAGCCAACAGAAGGGAGTAAGGACATAGCTATTTGGAATATTGATACTTCTATTACCAAAACTAAAATACTGACAATTTTAAGCTTTTTGATCAGTATGAATCACGTAAGGAGTGAGTAAGGGAGGATGTCTGAGATATCCCTTCCCACTCCCTGCCAGTTAAATACCTAATGCTTAACAAATGTGTTTCACTTTCTTACAAAGCAAACTTGCCTTTCATAAGAACTTTTTATAGAACCTCTCTCCCATAAGGATGGTTTAACAAATATTAAGGAATAGGTAAGAAAACAAGTGATTTCATGTCGACCACCTCGCTTGCAGGCTCAAGTAGAGCAAAAAGCATATTATTATTAATGACACTTCAAAAATCCATTTCATACCTCAGCATTATTAGATGAACAACCTAATACATGGGACCTGAATGCTGGCAAGAAGTAGATGCTGTCAGCATTACTAGGAATTTTACTCCCTTCTGAAAGAAAAATTAGCACAGTGGTGCTAATCGCTGAGGGAGCCTTCAGAGTGGAGACATTAAGCCTATACCTGCAAAGATCTGAAGTTAAATGTACCTTTTTAGAAGATACTCCAATAGGAAACATGAAGCAGAAGTAACTGTCTTTACTATAACTCTAATAGGTGGCAAATTTCCCCATGATTTCTGCTAACACTCAGAGGTCTGCAGACACGTGAAACTCTTTTTTGCTGCTTGTTGCTGCACCTGATCGTTGTTTACTGATGAGATTTTTCAAAGAAACTGCATCTGAATTTTTCCTTTGCAATGTGAAATCTAAATGTTTCAATAAATAAAAGTGCAATTGGGCTCCATCTTCCTGCAAGGGGAAATTCCACAACGTGTGACTCCTACCATATTCTTGTCCTTGAGTTCAGACCCCAAATCTGAAATGTATGCATATATGTAAATATTATTCTTCTTATTCAGCTCCAACATCTGCAGATCATAAGTCATGGTAATGCAAAATGGGATCTAAATATTAAAAAAGTACATAGGTTTATTAAATTCTGTCTTTCAATATTTTAATCAATCTTATATGGAAACTTGCCTTTTTCTGCGGTAATGCTTAGCTGCTGACACTGAGGATTCATGATAAGTGGAATTTCAAAGGTAACATGAAGGTGTATCAACTCTACAGATTCAGGCTTGATGTAAATAAAAAGCATTTTTTTCAAAGGTGACATCTAAAAAGTTACAGAAAGAAGATTTCTGGATGGAAATAAGAGCTAGTCTCTTGACAAATGAAAGAGACTTGGCAATGCTACTAATTTCTCTTGGAAAAATACGCTGTGGGCAGTACTACTATTTAGACTAAGGAGTACTTATAAATCAAAGCCTGAGTAGTAAAATTAGAGCCTCCTTTCATTGACTGTTTCAAGGAACCTGTGTGTAAAGCCCTTAATAAAGTACTTAGTACAATTAAGTTTATTATTACTATAAAAAATGAACATAAAAGACTTTTGAACACTTAAAATTGTTGATAAATCAAAGCTGAGACACATCCCCAGAAGGTTCTTCAGCCATTACCTGAAACAATGACTTCTATAAAATTTATTTTAATATGTAATAGAGAAGAAGAGAAGTTTAGTTGAAAAAGATTTTGAACATTCATATTAAAAACATCACAAAGACTTGACCATATAAAGCTGACAGCTTTCATTTTAAGGCTGAATTTTTAATACTGTTCTACTGGTCCCACATAACCACTTCCGACCAGGTCCTGTGATGCAATATTTTCCATCACACAGACTCCTGTGACTGATTAGGTACTTAATAATACACACTTGACAACTAAAAAGGAAGTGGAGGGCAGCTCTAAATGAAAGAAGAAAAAAGCCATATTTAATGTGGGCTTAGTAGCTTTTAGCAAAATTCCAGTCTCCACCAGTACTGCTGTCATGTCCATTTTAAACACATTCTCATTTTCCTCTGTCTGGAGCAGCAGAAGCAGCTCTTTTCCAAAACAAGACTCCAAGGTTTGCACACACACATGTTAATATAATTGATACTATGACAGTTTTAAGCAGATAAAGTTTTAATGTAGCATTATCTGCAGATCTTAAAACTCTTTTTTTTTTTTTTAATTAAAAAATAATTCATTCTTACACACTTAAGCACTTTGGAAAGGATGGCAAAGTACCAGATAATCAAGACTATTTCTGAAATAAAATGCAATTTTGTGTAATCAGTCTGAATGTTGAAGCTTCCAATATTTTAAAACACAAAACATTTTGAAAAATACACACATGCACATAAACAGAGAAATACAGAAACATGGAAATACTCTGCTTTTGTCATTTATGGCATTTAGTGGCTCTCAGAATCCAAGTATTTCTGTATGCTTACAAACTTCTTCGAAGAAATTGCTTCCATGTGCAACTGCTACAAATGACTGCTACAAAATTTCAAGTGTAAGAAAAAATGGGGAAATAAATATTCCTGAATCTTGGTTCCAGGAAGATGTCCAATTTTGGTTTGCTTGGAACTTCTTATAAATGTATGTATTTCCTTATGCTTCTACAAGGCCTGCTACTGTATAATTTGCATTCCAGTTTGAATGTTGGACTCTAAAGAAATACCTTAATGAGCAAATCCAATCTGACACACAACAAAACACTAATCATCAAGAAGTTACAGGCTGAATAATCCCTAGGCAAAGTGCACATGGATATAAGAAAGCAAAATAATAATACCTGTCCCCAAAGCCCCAAAACTCAGACCTTTAATGTAAGGGAAGCCAGAGTTCTTCCCCTCTACTATACACTCAAAGGTAGGACCTAAGTCCACCAAACACCAGAAGAAGCCAAAGCCATTTAAATTGTCACTGGGAAGAGTACACTGCACTGCCAACAAAGCTTTATAGATGGAACAGGAGAGAAGAACAGAAAGGTTTTCTCTTGCAGCCTGACAGCTTGGCAATTGGTTTTTCAGTGACAGAAGAGATTCTCCTTCCCTGTCTTGGAACTTCATACCCTACACAGAACCTTGTGTCCAGATTTCATTGACAAGACAGGGTTTGCTCATACGGTGAAAATAAAAACACAAATCTCATTAAAACTTGGAGTCTGGAAAGCCAGAGAGATGCACACTATGTTCTCATTTCTTTCATATCCCAAGAATTAAGAAGTCAATACGTCACTGTATTCCTGCAAAGAAAATATGCTCCTTTCCTTGACCATAATATGAAAACTTGAACTACACTGTCCACACACTTCTGCTACCCTGCCTCAGGAAATCAGTGCTATTCAGTTCAAACTCAAAGGAATGAAATCCATTGTCAGCAGAGGAAAACAAAAGATTTGGGTCTTTTAAGGTCCGTCAGGTATTTTAAGAGTATTGATGAACAGTATAAAAAACAGTGTAGATTTCCCCACCCTCCCACTTTAGAGTTCAGTGCCATTCTTCAGGACAGAAGCCAATCCCACTAATGAAAGTGAGGCATTTTATACTGGTTAAGATTATCCACACAGAGAAGGGTTTTCAGAACAGATGCACAGTGAACACCTAATTATTCTCAGAAACTCTCATGTCATTGTGGTATGTTGGGATGTATTTTGGTTAGTCCAATGAGAAAGAGCAATCAGGGCATTTTAAAGTCAAATGTAGAGTTTTCTACAGCAGAAAAACTTAGAAGCAGCTAAACATAACTTAAAACTTTTGTAGGCAGAGAAGTGTTTTTTCAATCCTCTGCTAATATGCCTACTACTTTGTGAGGTCAAAAATAAGAAGCAAGACACAAAAAGTTGATGTTTACATGTTAAGCCCCAGCTGACCACAATCCAGAGTCAGGACTCCATAATGCATGATGCAGCCTCTGTCAAGGTTAGGTAAAAATGAATGACTGCATCCATAGAGTCTCCCCCTTTACTTGTATTCCTCTCAGTAACCATTTCAGGAAGGTTTTCAGAATGCATCCATACTCACAAAATGAGGAGGAAAAATATTCCATAACCAATTCCTGTGGAAATTAAGAAAGGTATGCAAAACAGCCTCCGTAGATCAGAAACCTTCTAAAAACCAGAGACATGCAGCTGAACACAATATTTATAACTGTTAATATAAGCAGGGAAAGCAATTGTTTCCTGCACTGTGCTTAGAAAAAAAAAAAAAAAAAATCACATTTAAATTGCAAGTGTTTCCTCAGATGACTGTCTAGACTACCATGATACTTACAGTTGATAATAAAATAACAACCCAGCCAGTTACTATTTACCAGAGGTCTGCCTGTGTAGAAGCAGAAGCAGAGTTTCCTCTTTTTCAAAAAATCTTTTGGTTTTGTTCAGTAAAACAGAAGAGCTTTAGACATGCATCACTTGGGCTTATACATTTTGAGTGGGACATCATAAAGCTGAGTGTCTTCTAACAGTCAAAGTATAGGAAAGAAGTTAATTAAAAGAATTCATATCTTCCCTCAATAAATGTTTCTCATATAGCAAGTTACTACTTGGAGGTGGAATGAACCAGTTTACTTTTGGCACTGGATGCAATGTCCTCTTGCTTGGCTTCAGCAAACTATCCCTGGTAATACCTGGATTACCCACATAATTTTATTAGATCAGCTATAGCTTTTATGACATTTCATAACTAATGTTTATAAAGACAGACATGGTTGAAAATTTCAAGCCAATCAAATTTACAGAATTTTAAACCTTAATATTTAATTCATTTTAAATTGCATAATAGTAGGGCAGAGTCAGAGTAGATATTAGGAAGACATTCTTGGCTGTGAGGGTGATGAGGCCCTGGCACAGGTTCCCCAGAGGAGCTGTGGCTGCCCCATCCCTGCGGAAGGTGTCCCTGCCCACAGCAGAGATGATCTTTAAATTCCCTTTGACCCAAACCAATCTATGATTTTATGATAAGTCCATTCAAAGTATGAAGTGCCTCCATATAAAGGGCTATGTTTGGTTTTTTTCTATTAATTTGTCTATGATCCTTTATGCTACAAAGTAATTTCAGCTTAACTACTGATTTATGTAGCACGGTTCAAAATCTCCTGCCATTATTTTAAATATTAAAACAACTATGATCAGAAAGTATCAAATAAGTCCTTAGTTAGAGCTAAAAAATTCAAGGGTGATACACTAATCCTTCATACCATTTTAATTACTATGAGATTTCCATCCTTTCTTGTTTCCAGCTTTTAGAAGTGAATTAGCACTGCTGATGAGGATGGGTTGGTTCCTTGACTATCCTATTGGGTTTCTGTGACCAGGTTTTGGTAGCGGTAGGGCTACAGGGGTGGCTTCTGTGAGAAGTTGCTGGAAGATTACCCCATGTCCTGCAGATCCAATACCATCTGGCTCCAGGACAGACCTGCCGCTGGCCAAGGCCAAACCCATGAGAGATGGCAGTGACACCTCTGGGATGACATATTTAAGAAGGAAAGAAAAGTTAGTGTGCAGATGAAATTGGTTCTAGAGAAGAGCAGAGTGAGACCATGTAATAGGAACAACTCTGCAGACACGAAGGTCAGTGCAGAAGGAGGGGTAGGAGGTGCTCCAGGCACCGGAGCTGAGGTTCCCCGTCAGACCGTGGTGCAGCCATGGTGAGGCAGCTGTGCCTCTGCAGCACATGGAGGTCAACAGGGGAACAGAGATCCAGCTGCAGCCCGGGGAGGAGTCCATGCTGGAGGGGGTTTTCTGTAGGACTTGTGGCCCTGTGGCCCCATGTTGGAGCAGCCTGTGCCTAACAGACTGACCCTGCAGAGAAGTGACCCATATTGCAGCAGTTTGTGAAGAACTGTTGCCTGTGGGACGGACTCCAGCTGGAGAGGTTCATGAAGGACTGGCTCCTGTGGGAGGGACCCCACGGGGAGCAGGGGAAGATCTTTCTCTGAGCACTGGCAGAAAACAACCAGTGATGAACTGACCGTAACCCCCATTCCTGTCTCCCTGAATTGCTGGGGGTGGAAGAAGGTAGAACGTGGGAAGGAAGGAGGGATGTTTTTAAGATTTATTTTACTTCTCATTCTCCAGCTCTGATTCTGTTAGTAATAAATTTAATTAATATCCCCACTTTGAGTCTGTTTTTCCATGACAGTGATAAGTAGGTGATCTCTCCTGGTCCTTAACTCACAAACCCTTCATTATATTTTTCCCTCCTCTGCCCAGTTGCAGAGGGAAGTGAGAGAGTCGCTTTAGTCAGTACCTGGTGTCCAGCCAGGGTTGACCCACTACAACTATTTTGACCAGAGAAGTATTTTATAAAAATTTGTACTGCTATAGATTTTTAGTTTACAAAATCACAGAATATGAAGAGTTGGAAGGGACCCAAAAGGATCATCAAGTCCAATGCTTAGCCCTTCACAGGACCATCCCTAAAAGTCACACCATGTGCCCGTGAGTATGATCCAAATGCTCCTTGAGCTCTGGCAGCCTTGGTGCTGTGACCACTGTCATTGGGGAGCCTGTTCAGTGTCCAACCAGCCTCTGGGGGAAGAACCTTTTCTAATATCCAACCTAAACCTCCCCTGACACAATTTCAGACCATTCCATAAAGTCCTGTCCCTGGTCCCCACAGAGAAGAGATCAGTGCCTGCCCCTCCTCTTTCCCTCATGAGGCAGTTGTAACTACAATGAGGTCTCCCTCACTCTCCTCCTCTTCAAAGTTTTAGCTAAAGTAGATACAGTGTCCCCTTATTACATCTGAAAAGACTCCAAGTTTGTCAGGGTTGTTTAACCCCATAAACCAGTCTGGTGAAAAGTACCCTTTCCTCCAGATCTTGCTTTAGAAAGCACCTCTGTAACTGTGCTTAATTGCTGTCTCTATTTTCAGATGTTACTAAAAACCAATACAGAGGCAAAAAGCATATACCACACATTCAGTGGCTTCTCCTTTCCTCCTTGGGAGGCCCTATTTAATCCAACTGAAATGAACAGAAATCGTTTCACCAGATCTGAATTAAACTGGATTTGTTACAAGTGTCTGTGTTAGGTTTGTTATACTTCTTTTATGGGCAATTCATTTTTTCTCTCCTAATCCATTCTACACATTTTCCTGTATTTGTTTTTTTTTCTTCTCAACATGTAAAGTGTTAGGAGACTCTGTCATAGAGCTGTATTTTTGAAGTACCAACAAAATCCTAACAATGTATGAAAGCATTAAAAAAATATTGCTTGGCATTCTGTTGTATTTTAGAAACAGGTATGTATCACAAATCACTATGTTTTTGGTTCAGTTCACTGCAATTTTGAACCTTATACATTTGACTTAGACAACAAGTAGAGTAACTTCAGGCAGAAGGATTGGCAATGCAGACAGAAGGGTACTGTAAAAGCACAACCCTATAATGGAATAGAATTACACATTTGGAGTGCAATACCATTAATATAAAGGAAATCTATTGAAAACACAATTACAGCAGAAGAAAGCTACTCCTTTAAAAGTTACTGCTTCAAAAAAATTAAAAAATTAAGTCCTTTAGTTAGAAAGTTTTCTGTTTAAATAATGTGAAGATCTGTATCTTAAAAAGCTTTTGTATTCCTCCATGTTGTAAGATAATCAAATTACAAACTTTTTTGTCATCTAAGATATGTCAATATAAATTAAGTAAAATTCTTCTCTAGGCAGAAAAGAACAAAGAAATCCATTTATTCCTAGTGTCACACTCAAACTTCTTTTTTAAAAGCAGATAGAAAGATAGCTTTTCTCTGCTCATGATGCATTATATACCTTAATTCTAACGTGGAGATGGAACATCTTTCCACATACATGCCTAAATTTGCATGTCACATTTGCATATGGCAGTCAAATAACAAAAGGAATTCTTTATTGAGTGAATCCAAGATTAGATTCTAAATCCCACCACCTAAGAACTACTTTTGTGACAAAGATCTCCAACTTTCAATCAGACAGAGTTTCAAAATAAACCCTGTTTCTCAGGAAAGAAAGCAGCTTACAGTTTCAAATCATGCAATTTCTATACTGGAAAATGTCTCCTCCCTTACTACATTTTATTATTTATTTATTATTTCTTTGGTTTAGCTGGGATGTCTTGCTTAAACTTTGCATTTACTCTACACAGATAAACTTTGATAAAGTATTTGTTGGGGCTTGCTGCTTTGTTTGTTTGTTTGTTTTAGCCATTTTCTTGCTTCTTACCAATCAACGAACACAATGTAATTAATTATTCTTTAACTGTTTTTCAAATTATGATTATTTCTGATGACTATATGAATTATGAACTAAATTTTTTTGAAGAATTTAAATCCTAGTATAAGTGTACACACTGATTTGTTCTTGTTATGCTATGCAACAGGGTATGGTATTATCCCTGTTTAACAGGTTGGATGACTAACATTTTTTACCAGGAAAAAGAAAGTGGAAATGCAACTTTACACATTAAAAAATTACATCCTTTAAACACCAGGAGTCATTTGCAAACACAGACACACCACATCACAGCAGGCCCACTGACTGTATAACCACAACATAAATCTGGTTTTACTCTGAAGAAAATATATGTTTGCTTCTATTAAAACAATTCTATTGAATTATTCATCTACTTTCTTTAATGGTATAAAGGCCACACTGTCATTGCAGCCACAGATAAAAGTGGTGATGTGCATCCAGTCAGGGAAAGAGCATCATGCCATCTTGGTATACCAAAAGAAGGAGGAGGCCTATAATGCTTCAGGGCAGTTATTCACAAATATCTGCAGCCACAGATAAAATATGCTGACAGCATATTAGATGGGTCATAGAACAATCAACTACTTAGTTATGTAAGTTGAGCAATCCACAACAAATATTCATGACATTGTTTAGATTATTAGACTTACTATGAAAATGCCTTGGGTATAGCAAAACCCAGAAGGGCTTCTGGAAGCTCTGGAAGTAAGAGGAAAGAAAACAGGCCCAACATCAGCTCACATGACCTTGTAAATTTGTAAAGAAAGACGTGTAAAATGCCTTCATTTCACTACAGTCAGAACATCAGCTTTTCTCACTGTTTTTTCACCTGTTTTTTTAAAAGAACTCAGATGAACTATTATCTGGTAACAACTGGAATAAAAATGCTCACACACACCCTTCAGTGATTCATTTTCCATATAAACACATGACAAATCCCACACACAACCCTATTGGATTTGTAGTTATGACAGGAACTGAAACTGTGAATACAAAACAAAAAATTCAGAATATCAATGCTTAACACAGCAGAATCATACAAAACATCCTAGAGAACTTCAGTGACATTCACCCTATCATGGTGGAATTATGGTTTATTTTCAATTTGCCCCACCAATAATTAAATCCTTAATTTGATTCATCTGAATGTCAAAAATTAATGTGAATTTCAATTAAAGCTGACTACTGAAAAATTCCTATCCATTCTTTAATTGACTTAATTAAATCTGTGTTGCCTGAGAAAACTTTTGGGGACGTGCATCGCTTTGCTTTAATCACTTGCATATGCCAAAGCTTCACTCCAAGGCACTGGATCTTTGGACCCACTATTTGCAACAATTGCTTTTTGTGGATGCTGTCAGCCTGCAGGTTGACTTTGTCTCCCACTGATTACAGCTGGGAGCCAAAGCTACTTTCTGATTTCACCCCAAGACTTGAAACTCTTCATAAAACTCAAGTCGGAAAACAGTGAAAATCTTGTTCTTCCCTTTTCACACCGTAAAGCTTTACATTTAAAGACTTCTTTTCAAAAATTTATATTCACAACAAAAAATAAGTCATATAGAAGAATGGGAAGAAGTGGAACGATCCCAAGAAGATTCTTTGTTTCAGTACAAAGAATCCACAGTTTAAATGCAATTTAAAAACAAGAAGACAATAAGCTAATGAAGCAAAGTAAGTCAGAGAGGGTAAAACTAAGACTGACTCCACAGACCAAGAGCATGAATTTATTTCCAAGTTTAGAGAAATTAATGTCTCTTCACTGCAAAAATTAAAAAGCATGAAATTGCTGTAGTTTCAATTTCTAAACCCATCCCCACATCAATCTGAATTCAAAAAAGCATTCAGAGCCGAGAAGAATGCCACAAATCTCCTTTTTTCAACCACTAGGGTTTGGCTGATGTGGCAACACTGGTGAGTATAGCATCACGGAAGAATCAATGTGGCTTCTGTGAACGGAAATCAAAACCCATATATCTAGTATAGTTCTTTAATGAATCAACACACCAACTAGGTGGAAGCAGACTGAGTGTAGTGGGATACCTAAAAGATCTCAGTTGCAGGCTCTTCAAGAAGCCAATACACAAAGTTAGGGGTAAATTCCTTACATGGGTGAGAAGTAACAGAGAATAAACGGGGAGTATGTCACTAATTTTCACACCAGAAGGAGTGCTGGGACCCAACTGAGTCATATATTTCTAAGGAACTTTAGAAATGAGGAAAGGGACAAAAAAAGCTGGTCACAGGCGCTGCAGAAAAAAGAATAACAAAGTGTTAAAAACTATTAACAATGTTAAAAACTACTACAATGTCACTTGCTCAGAAAAAAAACCTAAGCCACAAAATTATCTCACCCTGGGAAATAAAATTGTCTACTTTTCCTGTTAAACTGGCTAATGGCAGCAAAAGGATCTTTCTGCTTTTAGTTCTAACACAAACTGCATTAACCCCATATCTATAATACTTTACTTACTGTCATATGACTGAATTAACTAAAAAGTATTAGAGATTTCAAGTTCTTCAAAAGCAGCTGCAGTAAGAAGTAGCAAGGCTGCTCCACTGAAGGATTTTTACCTTTCTCTTTTGCTGGTGTTGTTTGTGGAGAGAAACATAGTGTTCAAATGGGGGGTTTAATTAAAAAAAAAAAAAAAGAAAAAGAAAAAAAACGAGGGAAGTAAGAGGAAGATACTGAATGGGATTACACTATATGTCATTTTTAAAATTGCAAAATTTTAAACCTTTTGCACAACTAGAAGAAATGTTCAGATACCCTCTAATAACAAGTAAACATATACTCTGTAGGCACCTTGAAGGGGTTTTAATGATTTATAAAGCCTTGGCCAGCTTGTGAAAGCAATGGAAGCAAAGTCTGAAAGCCTTATTATTGGAGATAATGATAGATGGCAAAGCCAGGTAATGCAGTTCCAGAGCCTTGTAATCCTGCCAGTTATTGACATCTGAGAACATGAAAGAAGCTTTTTGAATCTGTCCTTAGAACTGCTGTAATCCATTAAGGAATGATATATGCCAGTATATACAGGTCAGAACCTGCAGAAAAAAAGGAGTTCTCTGAGCAGGGACTGCACTTCACTGTGTGTATTATTAACACCTGATGACAACTCTAGTCTCAAAAAAAAGAATGAAAATAACTAGCAGGTTTTTCTAATACAGATAATCTGACCTCTTATTGCTGCAGGTATTTGCAGTGGTTATCTGTTACTACCTCCAAGATAAATTAGAGGTGTGCTTTTCTATTTCAAACTGAAGCTTCTTTTGTTAAAAATAATATGACCATCATGGTATTTTGCTTATAACCAACTTTCCACTAAGTGTAGAGAAATCTGACAGAAATGTTTTATAAGAAAATATTTATAAGGTAAAAGTAGAAGAGCATGGTGAAAATTGCAAATTTTAGAAAGATGCACGTTTTATAGTTTTAAACTCTTGCCGACTTATTTTTAGTTAACTTGACTTTGCTTAATTTATTTTAGTTAAATTAGACTCCAATTTGATGATGAAACTCTTGTGTTTAGCTCATGTGACCATGAACACCCTCTGTGAATTGAGCCATGTAGTTATATGCATTCTACAGTGAACTAATAACTTTTTTATTCACTCAACAGGCCTTGCATGATTCCTTTATTAACCTGCAGAAAATATCTCAAGACCATATGCTCCACTTCCCAAAGACTAAAATCAGACTGAAGATGAATTATACTGATGTTTAGTTAGGTAAATCTAGTGCGCTTACTCTGCACTAAAAAAAAAAAGAGGCAGGACGACACACGGCAAGAAGGTAAGAAAAATGCTTGTTGATGCCTGGGAGCATCATTTAGTAATTACTTTTTATTTAATCTTATTGCCTTCCTTTCTTCCTGCCTTTTCCTAAACTTCCCTGCATTTTCATTTATACTCACTCCTAGAGCACTCCACAGTGTTACGCCATGTTCCTAAAACAGGCAGGAGTTAAAACTTCAGACCTAAACTCAGGCTATTTGTCTCATTACTAATTCTGCTGAAGCTTCCCTGCTCAGCCTTCAGCAGAGACAACCATTGAGGGCCTCAGCCTGTCTTGGGGGCAGGGAAGAAAGTAATAATACTTCCTTTGTCCAGTTTGCTCTTCAGATTTGGGACCCGCATACACATACACACCCAATCCCACATAAAGAGCCTCTATTTCAGTTCAGGCTAATAGTTCTAACTAATAAAGCAAAACCCAGCAAAATTAAAAGGTTACCTTCCCAAAACTCATCCAAAAAGAGATGAGCTCATTGATCAAAAGTGCATCTTTGCTGTTAAGCACCTGAACAAAGTTTACAGTCACTGGGAGAGAGCTAAAGTAAACCAACTTGAGAAGAAGTACAGGTCCTCTTACTGCCACTTGTGCAGCAACACGCCATGCCTAGAACACAGGAAATTTCTTAAGTACAACTTTTCACAGCCTTCATGGCAAGAGGTTCTGCAGTTTCTGAGATCACAGGGGTAAGACCAAATACAAAAGATCTGAATACAGCCCCAGAATATTTTCACCTTTTTTCCCCTCACAGTACTGTTACCAACAGCAGATACAGAAAAGCTGTGTAAAGTTCTGAATCCCTGTGAGAGGACGGAGTAGTTTCTTAAGGGATGTGGCTTCATTTAGACTTATTCTCTGTCACTTAAGCACACACAAGCATCTTCAGCAGCACTATAGACTAAATATAAATCGTAAGTTATACATTTGAGAAGTATTGAGTCCTATATAAATCTGTGTCAGTTTGCTATATAAGCTTTATTTTAATCACATGTATTATCCTAAAACATCTTTATAACTTTTGTGCCTATCAGCTGCTTCAGTATGCCTCCACTTTGGTTCTGTGTTCTTTACTGTCTTGCCTCAGTTACAACACACTATTAAAACTTTGACTGTAAGTGCTTTTTACTTCCTCTTACTCCTTTCTCTGTGCTGTTAGTAAGAAGATGAAGCTTCTCCATCCTCTCCCCAGCTTGGAGAAAACCCTTTTATCTTTTCTCCCATTCTTCTTCTATTGTTCTTAGACATAAGATTATCACTGATTATATTTGAGATCAGTTATTTTCATCTGACTCTCCTCAAGAGGAAAATAATATTAGATGTATGCTCTCCTACTCCACAAAATGAACCTCTGTGTCAATTCTATTTTTTGCCTCAAACCTTTTTCACTATCCTCTGCAGCAAGCTGTTCTTCAGACCCAGAAGCATTTCATTTATTATGTTTACTGTCCCACCTGGGACTCTTAATTGCATGGGCCAAGTTCTTCTCGGCACTGCAGAGGTGACATAAAAATTGCTGCTTTGCACAGAGGGTTTCTACTGATGAGTCTTTCCTATTAATCCAGTAACATATACAGGATATGTGTGTCCTGTCACTTGTACTGCAAATACTAGCTGCAAAACACACTAAAACATATGAGCAACAATTCTCTTGAGAATACCCCAAAAGTTGCCCCTCTTCAGAATTTCTTATGCTACATTCACAGAATCTTAGACTCTAGAATGGTTTTTGATTGGAAGGGACCTTACTAGGTCCAAGTCCCCTGTTGTGGAATTTGCATCAGGAATGTCAACTCACTATCCGAGGTTGCTCCATTCCAAGCCCCGTCCAACCAGGCCTTAAACACTTCCAGGGATGGGGCAGCCACAGCTTCTCTGGGCAACCTGTGCCAGGGCCTCACCACCCTCACAGGGAAGGATTTCTTCATAACATCTAGTCTAATCCTGCCCTCTTTCAGCTTAAGCTATCACCCCTTGTCTTAACCCTACACTGCCTTGTAGAAACTCCCTCTCCTGCTCTGTTGTAGGCCCCCTTTAGGTATTGGAAGGCTGCTATTAAACTATTATATTTCCTTATTTTTCCCCTTTTTTCACCTGTCAAAGCTTGGTAGCTTTATCCGAAATCCTCTTGCAAAGGACATTCTTCCCAAGCTACACATTTGTATTCATTCCAAACCCTTTTGTTTTCCATTACAAGACATTTATTTACAGAGTAAGTGAGAACTGTTCTTTCTCCCTCTACATGGGATGAAGGCTAACTTTTATCCCTGACAGGATTCTCCGTTCCCACTTCTTCCTGTCTTTATCCCATGATAAAGAAGGAAGAAAACATCATTGCTTTTCCACAGCTTCTTATTCCTAAGGAACATCAATTAAAAAAAAAGCAGAGTAATACAGCAATAATACAAATATCATTTACTCAGGCAATGTTGGGAAACCAAAGGAACTCGTCATGCTAGAAAAAAACCCCTGCTCTTGCATGTACAAGTGAGAACAAGGCCTCTTAATTTATTGTATTTTCTTTTTCAATTTTTTCACTGGAAAAATGCAACTGCAAAAATTTCAACATCTTTTGTTTGTGTGTTTCAAAAACTCAACAACAGAACCTCAGACAAAATAAAATGCTCAAACCTTGTGTGTTTACAAATCAAAGACAAGAAGCTGACCAGATATTGGACTTGATAGGAAATATAAAAGGTCAGTGTACGTATCAGAAAAATCATGAGCTACCAAAGCGATTCTGCTTTCTTTTTATCCCAGCAGAAGTCTCAAGTTAAATACTGTAATCATGCCAGTCATTAGTTATTGTTCAGCCTCCTGTCTCCAGCCCAGATAGGAAATTAGTCTGCTCAGAGCCCAGATAGCTGAACAACCAGTCACATTTTATCATATAACTTAGTCTGGGAGGCCAAACTGAAGGAAAGCTACATATGTTCTATATTAGGAAGAAAATACCTAATTTTAGAGAACTTAATTTACAGAACAATAAAAAGTATGCATTTGAAAAACAATGATGTAAAAAAATAACAAAACAAAATCTCTTATAACTCTGATGTGATTTGCAAGGGAAGTTCACATACCCCTAAACTATAAAATTTTAGTTAAAGTTATGAACTGTTGCCAAACTCAGTTTAAAACTAAAATCACTGAGACGCTTCTTACCATAAAATATTACAGGCAACTCTTGTAACCAATAGATGAAAATATCATTGCCTTTTATTTTTTGTTTGAAAGCCTGAACTATTACATTAAAAGCGCAAATTACAAATTACTATTGAACAAAATAAGCATTTAAGGCATCTTTTACAGTATTATCCTGTACTCCACCTCATGTAAAGCATAAAAAAAACCCCATTAACATTTACAGTTAAGGGACTTTTAGAGATTTAAGAGAATTTTGAGACTTTTAGAGACTTTTCATATTCATTATAAAGATATACTACAGGAGCCATCTTTCTTTAAATGAATAATAGTAAAATAAATCAGTAACTTCTTTTATTGAACATGAGGAAGTCTATGCAACACTAAGTTATAATTTTACTTAGCCACGTCACAGTTGTAAAAGTGTGTTATATTAGATAGATTTGATAGCTATTATATATGGAATTACATATACTAAATGTCTGTTGTATTTTTGTGAAGCAAATTTGGCATACTGCCTCCAGTTTCAAGCAAGAAAATGCGAGTCTGTCATATGATTAACATGATGTCACAGCTCTGAATCTAGTCAGAGAAAAGAAGAAAATCTTAACCAGGAATAATTTCTGTTATCTGGGAAGAAAAGCAAGTTTACTTATTTGTCTGGCTATAAATAAAAAAAAAATACCTGAATGCAATCAATCAAATATAAAACCCCCAAAATAATGAATCATTTTGAATATTACAGTTCTATCATGCTATAGTTCAGTTATAACTATCAACCATTTTGGATACATACCTCAGACTGCAGAGTTTGGACAAATGTTAAGCCCCATCACAACTAAAGGTTAAATTATAAAGCAAACCAACATTCTCCAATCCCTTGAAAATCCATTCTGAACATACAGACTTGGTAGTTTCTTATTTGAGGCAGGTGTATGTTCTACACAGACATATTTCTGTAAATGGCTATAAAATAGCTGTCAGAATTAACAGAATAATCATACTTCTCCACTAACAAAAATTTGTAAGATTTGAGTCCTTGCACTTACTTCATAAGAAGCAACTACAGAGAATGGGGTAAAGACCAAACTGTGAATCTGAATCAAATGAATGAAAGCAATTATAAGTTAGAGACAAATAAATTTGTCCTCTACCTTTCTCACATGCACGTGGATATACAGTGGGTACCCAAAATAGCCTGGGATAGCAAATAGAAACTCCTGCTTTTTCAGTGTTTGGTTTCATTATTTCCTTTATCCACATGGAAATAATTTGCATTTCAATTAACAAATATAAAAAAAATCAAAACGAAAACAAAAACCAAAGAAACCCCACACCAAAAAAAACCCTCAGAACCATAAAAAAGCTGTCAGATATTTTCCCATTTTATATACAGCTGAATTTGGAGCTGAATTTGAAACAGGGAATTTCAGAGAATTCCCTTCAGAAGCCCTTCCTACACACACAAATGACAAGAAGATGTTTGAAAGCAGCCAGTGTGGATTTATCAAGAGCAAATTCCATCACTGAGTTCAGCCATGAGGTCCCACGTGCAGAGGACAAGGAGAGGGCAGTGGCTTTTGCTTGATTTGAGAAAGGCTTTTGGGACAGTCTTCCACAAAATTACAGTGATTGGTGAGATACAGGCAACAACCTGATCGTGAAGCAGCAGCATTCCAATGCAGAAGAGCGTCCTGGGGCATGGGCTGTGTCAGGATGAGAGCAGGATCCAACACAGGGAAGTGGCCCTGCACCTGCATTTGGCACTTATGATACTGCATCAAGCATATTGTATCTAGTCTTGAGCTCTCAACACAAGAAAAAAATGGACATAGTGAAAAAAGTCCATGGGAAAGCCATCAAACAGGTCAGGGAGATGGAGAACTTGCCCTGTGTGGAGAGGCTGAGGGGCCTGAGTTGAACCAGCCTCAACATTTTTTTAAGGTTTCAAGGGGAACTTCACTGCTGTTTGTAACTACCTCTCCAGGGTAACTACTTCAGGATATAGAGCAATTGAAAGCATCACAACTTAAGCCATATATAAGATGCTTTCTTGAGTAAGAATGGGTTTAGGAACTGATCTCAGTATTATGGTAATGGGTTATTTTTTCTTTTCATCTCTGACTTTCTCCGATAGGTCAGAAATAACCACAGCTAACTACTTCCCAAGTTCTCCTTAAAGAAGAGGTGTTATACAGAAAAACAATCCTCCAATTAGCTACACTTATGCAATTCTAACACCATCAGCAATTCTGCCGGAATGTTATTTCATGTAGCTGAGAGCAAAAGATGGCTAATCATTTAAGTACTATACAAACAAAGCAGCCTAAATCAGCTCAAATTCCTGCCAATTAAGACAGCTTTGTACCTGTCAATTTGTAACATGTCTTCCAGACTAAAAAAGGAAGACACACTTCCTCAAATTACAAAATACCAAATGGTTTACTGGAAGCTTACTGGCTCAGCCAGAAAATATGCACCATAAAATATGTACATACAGTATTTTTTCCATATAACTGCTCATAGTTTTCTTCCTCATTTCTTTTTTTTACCTTTTTGACACTGAGGGCCAGTAAAGCCGTAGACACAGGCACAGCGATTGGGTCCAATACACCGTCCTCCATTCTGGCAGCCATTTTCACAGACAGCTTTAAACAACAACAACGAAAAAGGTTTTACATGTTATATCAATGATATTTCAAAGACTAGTGGGTGCAGTACTAAAAAATTTTCCTCTTGCTGCTCCAAGTCTTTCTGGACCTGAAGAGGAAACCTATTTCCTTTCTACCACCATCACCAGAAAATGACTGTTCAAATCAAATTCCATTAGTACCTGTTTAATGCTAATCGAAAACAGCTGTTTAGCACAGATTAATAGCAGATGTTTAACTTAAGTGTATTTTAATCAGTTGTGCAGCTCTAGTCACTAGTCATAAGAACTTATATCCATCACTGAAGTTAGCTATCCGCTAAACCTCAATTACTTTCAGTTTTTTTGAGCATTTGAGCACAATTTAATTGTGCTATTCAGTCACAACAGCAACAAACCTTTCAAGAACAGAGGCTTGGGGAGTCCAAGAGACACAATCATCTCTCAGAGCTGATACTACTGGCAGAAGAAGCAATGTTTAGAGGCAAGGAAAAAGAATTACCAATTTGACTCATTTTTTAAGTCCCTGAAAAAACTGTGTTTCTTCAAAGATTCCAACAAGAAAAAAATTTTTGCTGGGTGGGTTGGGCGTGTGGGTGAGGAAGGTATAAATTTAGAGTAAGTTTAGATGGAGAAGATACTTCATAGCCATGGGACTTCAGAGCACCCATATTTACCAATGGTCGTAATCAAGAACGATGCTTCCTGCCAAACCACAAATTTTCTCAATTTGAAAGGAAGACAGTTCTTCAGCAGGGTTGAAAAACACCACTAAAAGAGAGCTTTAACTAATTCGTTCCACCTATTTTTGGGCTCATTGCTTCGAGGATATGAACATATGCCTTGTTAAAATTAGCACGTTTCAAATCAAAACATTTCACCTTAAAGGACAGTCACAAAATTTTTAAATGACTCAACACCAGAAAAGAGATCTTGCTCTGGAAGACTTTAGGCTGCCTTTCTAGATCCCCTGAGTTTGCAGGTGGCATTTGTGACGCATTTGAGTATCCAGTGCAAAAGAGTCTCAGCAACCTAGAGAAGGTAAATATTTCAAACTGTACATTTTCTCCTGTATCATAATGGGAAACATAAAATACGCTGTTATATGGAAGTGTGATAAAGCCTTACTTCTTACCAACAAAACTAAATTAACTTTTACTGAGAATGCCTACCTTACGATTAAAATGAAGATACTTTGCTGCATGTGTTACATTACTGAATTAGTGGACAATGATACTTTAGTGAGACAATTAACTTCAGTACATACAAGATACATTTTACTAAACAGAAATAAAAACATACATTTTTAAGACTGTCTAAAGACAAATATCCTACTTCAAACATCTTTCTTGCAATTTTAACTGTCCTATATACTGAAACCCATCTCCAGAGTGTGTTCAGATTTTCTGGATCATTTCAGGATCACCAGCTGAAAATTCAATCCTCTTTTCATTTATTCACTGGAAGTTTGCCTTGTTTGAGAGCATTCAGCATATTGTTGATCCAATACTTTAAAACAAGTGGGAAGGGGCCAGCAACTCTTAGTAGTAAATTTCACTGTGGTCACAGCTTAGGATTACAATTCTTTGCTAAAATTTTAGAGAGTTTTATCCAGTTTGAAATAAAGCAAGAACAAGACTTCTTTCCAGCATTTTCAAAAATCAGTAAGGCAAAAGAATGTCCATACTATTCAGTCTAACTGTTCTTTGCATAGCTGCCCTTTGTTTTCATCTACTTCCTTCAGACTACCTTCAAGAATTAATTTCACTGCTAATTAGTAGTCAGCTGGCCTTGGAATACACTTTCAGTCTTTCTTCATCCCTGCAGCCTGTAGTAACTTTTATTGTTTGCTAAATTTATATAGCTTGTAAACACGGTGCTATTATAGGGAGACCTGTGCAAATAACTGACTTTCTAGCTTGTCTGACAACCCAAACGGGTATTCAAAAGCTTGAACTGTATTTCATTTTTTTCTCCTTAGAGAAGTAGAAATTAGAAAAACTTGCTTTTACCCAGCAGCAAGACTGTTGTCCTGAGACAGAGAAACTTTGTTAAAGAGAATGGAAAGCCAGTGATCATCTGGTATGAAGAATAGGATGTATAGTGACATTGTTCCCCAAGGATTTTCTGAAACTATTTGGTGAATTTGACCTCTAATTTGAATCTAGAGAATACAAATGCACTCCATGAATTAATTGACTGCCAGCAAAACATTACACCCCAAGCCAGCATTTACTTCAGATATGTCATTATGTACTGGCTTTTTTTATCTTCCTACTCTAACTCAGGTAAGAAAGCTGACTTGCAGAGCTGATGTGGCTTTACTTTTAGATGCAAGAGATGCAGGAGTGACTTACGCTGCCCACAGTGAGTCCCAGCGAAGCCCTTCTGGCACTGGCACCGTTCGTCTGCACATGTCCCGCCATTCATGCACCTGATGCTGCACTGCTGGGCTAGAGCAGAGACCAGAGAGACACCACTAAATGGTACCACACATTTATATTTCAACTTGCTTAATTCGTTTAACACAAGTTTTTCAATTCATTGAACAAATGGTACATCAAACTTTATCAAAAACTAGTGATACGCCAAAGTGTGAGTTACACTCATGTATGCAGTACTGACAAGCTACTTTTAAAGCAGTTGGTGTTTTTTAGTAGAAGCTTAAAAGACAATTACTTTAAATGAAATCTCTGATGAAAGCATAGTAAGTCCTTACTAGATTTCGATCCACAGGTAGGTGATATCTGCCCACTTGCACAAGTACACATGTTAGGACGGGAACAAAATCCATCACCACAGCTATTTCTACAAATTGCTGAGGAAGAACACAAAATGACAGTGATGGTGATTAACAGTAACCTTACTCTTAAACTGCAGGAAAAAAAAAAGCTAAAAAAGTATTAACAGCTTCTATTAAAAAAAAAACAAACAAAAAAACCCAAAAACAAACCAACAGTTGAAAGCTTAGTTCATTGGTACAGTTAATATACATGCAAAAGTAATTGTAAGTTAAATAAAGCAAATCTAATTTTGGCATGATCAGTATCTCTGACAAATCTAAAGACAAACAATCGAATATGGCATATTCAAAACACTGATCTGACCACTGAAACAAGGTAATCAGACCTTTCCCTAATTAGGTATACCATCCGTGTACGCAAGAGTAATGTAAAATTTTTTAAATTATATATTTTAGACCACAAGACCTGTAGAAAATGTAACCATGAATCCAAGACTTGAATGACTACAAACAACAGAAATAAAAATACCTATTTACGCTATGGCTTCACTCTTATAATCACCATTTCAAAGGTATTTTAGGGTCTTTATTTCTTTTTCTAGGATTATCCACCTTTTACACACAACAGTTTTGTGGAAAGTCAATGTCCAAATGCTGGACTTTGCAGATTTTGTGTTGTTTCCCTAAATATAGTTTTCTGTACACAGATAGTTCCACATCGTCATTTAGAAATTGACTGTAAGAACCTCAGGAAAGCCTGTCCACCCCATACGTGTGTTACATGCCCAATGTTGTGCCATCTCTCTAATGACCCAAAGTTGTGCCTTCCCTTCTCACCATCTGACAGAGCTCTGTTGAACAAAAGAATGACAGAATCAGAAAATAATTAAAAGGCTGAAGCCAGATTTTAAAGCCAGATACAAGTATCCAAGTATCTTCCTCTGCATAACATGGTTATCCTTTGATGGGAAATGCTAGGCCAACTTTAGGTAAAAGTTAGTAATACATGTCACAGCCATCATCAATATTAGCAAGGCAAATTTACTCACGTAAAACAAATAGATGTGAGCAGGTAGAGATTCCAGAATCATAAAGCAGCAGTCCAAAAGCCACCAAAAGTTTGGCAGACCTTGGCTTACCACCCCTTTCTTCCCTATTTTTGTCCTGCAAGTCTGCAGTTTATTAGACAGAGTATTACAAAGAGCTACGCTGCTTACGTAAAGGGCAGTATGTTTTTGAACCTGAATTTTGAAGCTGACCATAATTATTAGCACAAGAGACATTGACAAGCTAGGAGGAATGGGAACATACTCAAATTAAAATTTAATGGCTGAAAGAAGCATGTGTCTCCTATCAGCTTTTATCTAACAGACAGAAAATTAAACATAATTATATCAGACAGAAAATAATTAAACATAATTATATCAGACAAAAAATTAAACATAATTATATCTAATTGTCTATTTCAAGTTAGACAACATCCCCTTACCTTAGTATTTACCACATTCCCCCCAACTATTTTTTGCAATGTATGTCAACAGCCACACCTGTCAGCACAGTACCTACCATGACCAGGCAGCAATCAGTCTACGTGCTTTACAGCTATTACAACACAAATGAAAATGACATGCAAGAGAATAAGTACCCCAGCGGTAAAAAAAGCTTGCCATTTGATTGTAATTCCAAGCCTAGCACCAAAGTTTCAGAGGACTTCAGATCTGATTTGCTTTATATCAAGACTTCCTGGATTTTTTTTCCCATGTTACTATAGTTGATTATTTGATTTAAGAAAGTTTTTTTCCTTTTTCCTTCACTGTCACATTCTTTTTAAAAAAGTAGGTGGAGGCAAAACTAGGTGGAGCACACCAAAATAATTACAATAGTTGGGCAACCCTTCAATTACCTGTACATCTTTAAATCCATCTTTTTTTTTTTGCTTTGCTTCTTTTTAAAAATAAGCTAAAAGACACAATTGAATTATGTTTTCTCATAGTGAACAGTAACTCATAGGAGAATATTGACTTTTATTATTACCCCTAGAGCCTGAAGTCAGACACTTACGAACAATGCACTGATTTCCTCCAGGGAGTGTCTTCCATCCAGGGCAACAATATGAATGGAATCTAGAGCCACACACATTTGGTCTGTAACACAGACAAATCAGTAAATATGCATGCAAAAATAAAATCCATTGCAAAAAGAAGAGGAGAGGCAGATGAGGCAAGAGCAGGCCAGATTCATCTCTGTTGGAACTACTGAGGATGTGGAAGGGTTGAGTTTCTCTCTGCATTCATGTATAGTCTTAGAAGCCTTGCTAGAAAAATGGGCTTCATGCTGCCGTCTGACACAAGACAGAAGGGATGCTTGGTCGTGAAGATACATAAAATTATTCAAATTACCAAGAACTCCCCCCAAACAAACTTATGAAAAAAAACCAACAACAACAAGAAAAAACAAAAAACCACACAAACAAATAAACTCCCACATATTTGGCACCGTTCTTTGTAGAAGCCCAAATACAATGAACGTCAAAGTATCTTAATATCGTAACACGCTGGATCAAGAAGCCCAATGTGGTTGTAACACAACCCCGCACAATGTCTGCTTTTAAATAAACCACGCTAATTAGAAGACCATATTCCATAATCAAGCACCAAATACCCAACCCAGCTGGACCGCAACCTTTCAACCGCACAATGGAGCGGGAAGGCAGGAGGCACCGGGGGGCACACACGACGACCACCGGAGCTGGGGGGATGCCCAGGGGGGAACCGAACAGGCTGCGGGGAAGGGATTTTTGAGGCG
>VXAY01002307.1:198618-220447 GCA_013399855.1 Oxyruncus cristatus
TTTTTTTTTTTTGTCTTTTAAAACAAAAATACATAACAGCTTCATTTAGCTCCACATGCATATTATCTGTCACTTCCAATTCTGGAATGAGAAGCAGGAGTCGTGTTTTGTTATCTCAGAAATAAAACCCACTAGCTCAGAGGTCATGAAGCCACTCTCTTGTTCAAGTGAGTGCCCTGCTTTGATGGTCCATTGGCTTTAATAGGGACTCCATTTACAGGTCTGTGCTCTGACACATCAGAAACTGGTTTTGTTTAAATTTGTAAGGTTAGCAAAAGTAATTTTGCATGCGAGGATCTGAGTCTTTAAAGAACTTGAGAAATTAAGGGTACTATTTAATAAATGAACTATTTAATGAAGACAACTGGATAGAATAGTTCAGGAATCTTCTGAGTATAGGTGAGATCTTTTTGTTCTTCAAAACAGAAGCTGTTAAACTTGTCATGAATGAAATTCTACTAAAAAAAGTCAGGGAAACAGAAGGATTACATGCTGGTTTAGCTGAATAACTATCTCCAAAAAATGCAAAGAATAAGCAGGAAGGCTACAGGTACCGATTTGAGATAAACTTAGGGCCTTGGATATCAGGAAGTTCAGGGATAAAGAAGGCATTCCTAGAAATTAAACAACACTTGAAAATTTTAAAGAAAAAAAATGAAGCAAATAACAAAACAAAACAAAAATTAAGCAATTATACAGCAGGGTTGGGCTAGAAATTAGGGGGGTGGAGGGAAGTTATGGTTTAAAACCAAGAGATATATACTTTGAAACTCTAGATACAGAGCGCAGGAACAAAAGCAAAGTCAGCAGCTACCTGTGATTTGTAAAATGATTTGTGAGACTCAAGAGACCTCCTTGCACCAAAACCTGAAGAGGACCACATAGCCCCTTTCTAGATTTTTGAAAGGAACTAGGACATCAAACTACAAAACAGTCAATGGCAAGGTTATTTTAATAAGTTTGCAATAAAAATGCTCTGTGTAAATATGCGTAGAAATTAATGCTTCCCAAGAAAGCTGTCATTCTTAGTAAGGAAACATAAATACTTTTTATGGGTACAAGACACAGATTAGATATGATCTAAAATAATGATTATGTTCTTATCATTCACATTAGAACTAGATGTGTTAAAATTGGAATAACTGTCCACAAAAACCACTACTACAGTAAAGTACTGCTGAAAGGTTTGGGGGTTTTTTAGCTAACAGCAGTTCTCTTAAAAATATTGAAGGAAAGTAATAGAAAAAAGTATAAAATGATAAATTAATGCTACAATTAGGAGTTTCTTAGATAAGACAGGAACAAGCTCTGTATTACAAAAAGTAGAACCTCAAATTGTAAGTACTTTTGGGATGAAACTGGATTTCATTAGGAAAGATGTTGTAGGTTATGTCTTTCAGTTCTTGAAAAGCATCCCAGAGATTCTTTCCCATCCTATTCCCTACCCGTTTAATATTAAATAGATAAGCTTCCTTCACACAGGATGCCATGATATATTGACATCACATATGTGTGATGCAGAAGGGTGAACAGTGCCTGTTTTTCTCTTACTGAATTTCCACTTGTCTGAACAATTCCAGACTTGACTGATCAATTTAATTGACAAATTGATCAAAATGTTATATAGAGAGGATGTTCAGGAAACATTCAAGGGTACATGTACAAACAGAAAATATTTCCAGAGAAAAGCTCATAGGGAAGATTATTTTTTAATCCACACTTTTCCCATGTGATTGACTGTTTTCTTCCCAGACAAGGGTGGGGGTTATTTTTAAGTAAAGGCAGTCATACTATTTTGGCATTTTGAAAAAAAGTAAAAGCATGGAAAAGCACTTTGGTAATCCAGTATCCAATTAAAAAAGACCTGTTGGGGTATAAATAATTTCTTACAGTGCTAAAAATTGTATCTCTCAATGGCCACATTAAAACTTCCTCAGCTATTCATTGCTTGAATAACTAAAAGCACCTGACGGTGGATATGTCAAGTACACAAATTGAAAGTACAAATGACAAAAGAATGTCATGTTTAAAAAACTCATTTTTTACTTCTTAATGCTGCTGTCCAAACTGCAGACATGCTATTTTCCTTCTACAGACTTAGAGGAGTTGAATCTATTTAGGCTGGTCGTGTCCTACAGGAAGTTTTCTCTTAAAGTTAATAAGGCACATAAATAACAACACATACTTGATATAAAAGAACACACTTGTCTTGGAGGGTTTCCCAGCAGGATAAAGTTTTTTTGTTTGCTTTATGTTATTTGTTTGTTGTCGTTGATGTTGTTTTCTTTCACGATACCATTACAGAATTTGTGCTTTTGTACATTTCAGGAACACAAAGCTGTCTTTTCAGTATCAGGTGCCAGACACCAGTTACAGGACCTGAGCATATGGTGTGGTACAGAGTCCTCGGATCCAAGCATCTGATACTGAGTGGACTTCTATGTGTATGTCCGTGACTTTTACACACCACTCAATTCTGATACACTCTTCTTCTTCAACAAGTCTGACATGTCACTCTGTCTTTCTGACATCTTCCTGTACGTGTTTATTTGTTATATTAAAATAAATTTTGTAAAAATTAAGGTTTTGGATGTATCCTCTCAAACTAACCCTCATCCTCCATTAAAAAAAACTCCAACCCCCCAAAAAAACCCAAAACCAAAAAATCCCATTATTTTTTGTAAATTTTCTCTTTTGTAACTTTCATTCCATCCTTCTCTCTACCCAGAAGTAAAATCAATCTGTAATGTCTACTCCAATAAAAAAATGATTCCATGAGTCCTATTTTGCACCTCACTTATTGCAGCCTCCTCCTTTCTTGCCTTACCTTTTTGAGATTAGTGCTGACAGAAATGTCTCTGTCTACAGAAGCTCCTTCTCTCTGACTCTTTTCAGCTGTTCCCTCTTCCCCACTGAACTGAACCCCACCTTCACATTTTCAGTAAGTGACCATTTGGTAAATTGCTCCGGTATCTTTACCATAGATTTATTTTAACAGTGTTTTTAGAAAAGATATTGGATATAGCATTCTAACACACTCCAATCTTTTTCCTCAAGAGTGCTACCTTAACAGTAAAAACACTTGCATTTCAATTTATTCAGCTGTGTACTCTTTTTGACTGTTTGTTTTTACCTATTGTCCTTTTTACAATTTACCTAATTTATCTGACCATTTTGAATTTTAATCCTGTCCTCCAGTGTAGTTGTGCTACCTCCAGATTAGCATTAATATGCAAATTCAATAAATAGTATTTAAGTCTAGACTGAGATTTATTTTGCCTACCTAAAAGAATGTCAGTAGAGACTGTTCCAAAAGCATTACTTACATCAGGTAGACAACATCTATTCTTTTATTCAATCTATCTGCTTTGTTCTCTGCTTGTACCTTACTTGCTTTGACAAATCACTTAGTTGTTTTTGATGTTCTTGTTTTCATGTGGAAACTTACTTCTTTTTCAGCATTTTTTCAGGCCAGGAAATTAAATTAATTGACCTAACTTCCTTTTTCCCCCAGTCTTTAGGCAGGGATTTGGTGTATGCCCATAATTTTGTAAATAACAAATAAAAACCAGTAAGCAAAAAGAGATAAAACTAATTTATTCCAACTCTAAATGTATTCTCAATAAAAAAGAAATAAGTAAATAGTTACGAACTCCTCCCTGTCTGTGCTCATCAATAAAATTTCAGTGCGTATCTGGAGTACTGCAGTCCTTCCAGGACTGATTTCACTGTTTCATCTGTAAAACATGGTATTATTTGGACATTTTTTTAGCATGGGAGAAGTAGGTTGGACTGCTCTGTACTGATTTTTCTTTTCTTTTTTTTTTTAAGTGATAACAAACAAAATTGAAATGTTCGTAATTTAGACATCTCAGCTACCAGTAATTAAATCCTACTTTAAGCTGTGAAATGTCATCAAAAGGAAGGAGTTAAAGGAGGGAAAACCACCAAAATTAAGCATTCTCTCTCTTTTTTTTTTCCTAGATCCAGAAAACGTTAACCAGATTTTAGAATTAGCAATGGAAATAAGATCTGTACATATGTTTTAAATGAAACAGGAGCTTGAAGCTATCCCTATGTAGACCTTAAACACCCCAGTGTCTATTTAAAAACAATAACAGTTATTGGATATTCTGTTTTATCTATAGCAAAAAAAAAAAAAAACACGTAACTGCTACAGTAATTCCCAGATTAGGAAGATGTCTATTGTTAATTATTGTTAATTATTTTGATTTGTCTTCATTCTAGACACACTACACTGGGGAGTCAGTAGGTGGGGCACATAAAAAGGCTCAGTTACTCAGGAGAAGCTTCATCTGGTATTAAACCCTGGACTACATGGTTTTAATTATTTAAACACACTAATAATTTTATAGCTGTGTGATAAAACAGTTGTGCTTTTATAGGTTCCTCTAAGTATTATTTTCCGACTCAGCTTCTCTTTGGCAACATCTTTAGAAAGAGAGGATTCAACTGTCCTAAATTTCACTGAGATGACACATACACATAGGAATATACATTCCTCTAGTTATTCATCCACCTGCAAGCATAAATAGTACCTATGATGTAGTATGTTAACAGCATGTACACAATTTCTTTGTGCACTGAGGCAGTTTTATTAGTGCTGAAGTTCTAGAAGCTGCTGCTATAAGAACATGAGTGTTGCACCACAAATTAAGAATCTGAAGAAATAGAGATCATGTTTAACATGATCTGTTCTACATTTCAATGTTTCTGCATGCCCACATGAAGACAAAGTTTTAACTGAAGACAAGGATGAGCTGGGAGAGTCTTTAAGACGTGCAGCCAGTTTACCTGAATTCCACCATTCATGTAAGCCTGTTTTGACCACTGCTCTGCCTGTATCACTCTGTTCTCTCTTTTTCTTACATATTACTTGCCCCGTGGAATCACAAAAGTGAAGCAATCTTAACAGGAGTCCCAAGAATCTCTGATAAGCCCCGAACTAAGCAGTAGCATTATCTAAATATAAATAATTTTAAACAAAGCATTTAATAACATTTTTCTGTGGTGTTATTTTTATGTTCCTCCTCTCTGATGGACCCAATAACCCCAGAGAACTTTTCCAACCTTAATAACTCTGTGATTCTATGATTAGTAGAGTTTGTTTTTACCAAATAGGTTCATGAAATATAAATACAGGTAGACTTTGATTCATTACATGCTGTAAGTCATGTGCAGATGTTAAATTCACAGAATTCCAGGACGGTTTAGGTTGGAAGGGACCACAGTGGGTCATCTGGTCCCACCTCCCCGCTCCAACAGGGTCATCCCAAAGCACATGATACAGGATTGTGTCCAGAAACTTCTGGAATATCTCCATTGATGGAGACTCCACACACTGCTGGCTCAAGTTGTTAAATTTTTATCATGGAAATTCCTTATTTAGGCACATACCTATGAAAGGCAAAGCTGGTAATTTTCACTCGACTGCAAATTCAAACAGATTGGTGCCAAATGTATGTAAGGTTCAAATCAGCATAATCTCAGTATATAAACTCTGGTTGTTCAGGAGATTTTTTAAAAAAGGTCCATGCTCAAAGCACATAGAGAAATAAATATATGTTATAAATCCTATTATAAAAACCTAATATATACTACTATATATCATATATATTATCATTATGGAATGTTTAAAAAAAATCTGTAATGGCACTACATATACTAAGAGCAATTCAAAGTTTTCATTATTGTATCTCAGCAGCAGTATGCCAGCATATTGTAATTATGACATGTTATATACAGTTTGTCCTTCATATAGACTAATGGAATAAGAAAGGATAGGTTATACACCAGTGCAAATTCCATAAGAAAACAGGCAGCCAGCAGAAATGTCTGTAAAGTGCCCTTCCAGAAAGAAGGATTTTTTGAGTACACTGATGCTCCCAAATCCAGCTGTAGTGCCTGCAAATAGAGGTATAAGGTTTGGTATCTAGGCTGCTGCACACAGCCCCTTAAACAGATATTGAAAGATGCAGGAGCTTAAAAATACTATGAAACTGCCTGCTTCTATTTTTATTTCCTTAAAAATATAATTTCAGTCTTTGTAAATGTTAGACTCTAAGGTACAATCAGTCCTGATGTTTTTATTAGGTAAAACAAATCTGGACTCGGGATTATAGACTCTCAGTTTGCTGTCACGTGAATCTCAATATACTGGGGAGAGAAGCCATACTAATTCCATACAGATGTGCTGTTGCATTCCTGTAAATTTTCAGACTGAAAAGGAAATGCTAGTTACACCCCTTTCCCCTTCAGCTTACAGGAGAACATTTCACAGATTGCATGTGTGTTTTGCATTCAGAGAAATACAGTCATAGATCTCTCTTCGCTAATTCAAGCATAGTATCTTATTTATATATATAAATATATATACACATATAATTTTTTATCACAATCTAGAGAATGTAAACTTTGTCTTCAGATATTTTTTTCAACATGCACAAAAATATGAAGAGTTTTATTCTCTTAGATATTCTCCTTTGCTTAGGAAGGAAACACACTTGCATTTTTATATATGTGCAAATATACAAATATGGTTTTATACGTGTAACATGTAAATACTTTTCAGAAGGACTTGGTAACTGTCCAGTTAGAACTAAGAAAACTGAACAAATAAAATGTTACAATGCTTATATTAGCCTAGAAAGTACTTTGCACAGAATAATGCCTGTAGCATTTCAGTGATAGAGTTTTTCAGACCAGCTGAATGTAATTATAAAATATCTTTTCATAACATTGTAGTTCAGTTATCTTTATTGAAACAATGTTGTTTTACAAGTTTTTTCTAGAATCTTCTTTTCAGACAGGTAAAGGCAAAGGCAGAAGAACTCAAACTCTATGCAATATTCTGAAGTTCAAGAACTTTACAAAACATCTTTTTTTCTCTCTTATCCATATATTGAAATTTGTTTATCAAGTTCCTTGAGTGTCATTCAAGATCATCTTAATTGTAAGACAACTCTGCTACTATTTACAGCTATTATGCTTTTTTTTTTTTAAATTATTACAGTGACATCTAGGGGTTTTGTTAATGCATTAGGACTCTTCTGCAAGCATGGGATGGATAAACACAGGAATTAAAGTTTCTTCATAGCAAAATAGTATGATCAATATAAAAGAGGTAAGAATTTTCTTGGAGAGACTGCACAGAATAAATGCTGGTAAGCTTGACAGAGGGATTTGTTACGCATGTGGAATAGCTATTTAATAAAAATACAGAGACAGAGGAATGAGGAGAGAGAAAAGGATGTTTTACAGGTACTTTCCAAGAGAGGAAAAGGAATGTGAAAGATGCAGAAATATATCGAGTTTTTAAGCATGTTGTCTGAGAAGGTTTGTTCCACAGGCCACAACAGGCAGTCTTTGATGCCGGAGGGGTAGCTGCAAGAGTCTTATAGAGTCACATGACCTACATTTGATACCACAGAGGATGTGGAACCAGTGAAATAATGGAAGAAATTCATCTTTGTATTAGCAATCTGGATATATATTGCATTTCAAAGTGCTAGACAAACAGGACTTTCATCCCATTTGACAACAGAATTAGGAAAATAAGATTAGGAAAGAGAGCTGACAGTTATTATTGAGAAGTTAATTTAGTTTATAAGTGAGCTTCAGTAATGGAAGATTCTTTGAGGGTAGTATGCCATAACAATTTCTATTTGTAAATATGGATTAGATGTCCACTTTAAAGCAGTCATTTATGCTCTCTCCAGTACCAAGGGACCAGTTAGACCATCTAATATTAGATGTCTCTCATAGGAAAGTTCTCCTCAAGCTCCCCGCAAACACCCTGCACCTTTTGTGTCTTGTTACTGCCTCACCTGGAACACACACCTGAGCAAGAGCAGATTAATCCTCTCTACACTTCATAAGCAGTGTCAGTCACCTAGAGAAGTATCTCAGTAGAGAAACTGAGAGATAACAATAAATAAAGAAACAGAATGAATTTGTAACAGTGACATAGCAGCATTTTTTATATCCACAGGATTGCATCCTTAGTTGTTTTGGCATAAACAGTGTTTCTCCATGTATGAAAGTATCAAGAAAATTGTGAAGAATCACTTCATATACTTTCATTCTTCTGGGAAGAATCTCAAACTAATTTAAGGCTTATTCTTCAACCATTTCATTAAAGGAGAAAAGGGGATATGTTTTCTTCCTTTTTGAAATTGCAATGTAACATGTTCCTTTGGAAAACGTCATTAATTTAATACTTAGATTTTCCTGGCATTCTAGAAACACAATACCAGAAGCCCCTGAATTCTGTGAAATGTGATGCACCTAAAATCTGTAATTTGAGATTTCTGGGAGTTTATGTTTTACTTCACCAAGAAGTATCTAAGTTGTTNTATGTTTGCAATATTCCCTTTGCCCTTCCAAATTAAAAAAAAAAAAAAAAAGGCAAACAGACAGCCCACAGTTAAAAACACAGGTTGGATCAAATTTATCCTGATCTCCAGAAAAAGATGTAACAATGTTCTACCATCAGTAGTAGTATGGTAGTGGTAAAAATGAGTTCATGGGACTTCTTGGTAGAAGAGTGTTTTCATGTAGAATGCTCTCTCTCTTACTTGCAAATATTTGCTTTAAATAAGGAAGAAAACAGAATTTGGGCTTTCCCATCAAAAGTTAAATTCATTAAATCATTGTTCACACAAAGAATACTACCTTTTTTTCTACATCAAAATCAAGATGACTAAAAATCATAACTAGCCCAGAGCCTCATTCAGTTAAACTATGAATAATCAAGGCAACCCAACTTACTTTCACTGTTTTCCTTTAGATTTTCCATCAGCATCAGTACAAGCAAGGTAAGAGAAACGAGAGGAAAAATAAAGTACAAAACATGCTAAGAGAAGTCAACAATTAATTCATACTTGCTGGAAAAGGACAGCATGGATGAGCTATGGATATATTGCTTTGTCTACAAAACAAAATCATTTTTCAATACAACTTACTCCACTTTAACCTTGGCAAAATGCGAGCAGAAGTTGGCAAGTGTGACTGCATGAAGCTACCTCTCATTAGTGTTAACTGAATTGTTAAATCTACAGTAAGTAGATTTATAAGCTTGCTGAAGTAATGTGACTGAAATTCAGACTCCACATGATCTTACTCTGTTATTATCATTCCTTATGGCATTGGCAAAATAGCAATATAAACATAGTAAAAAATTAAATTTTTTTTTGACCACTAAAAATTTTATTACCAGCTCTTAAAAACAGTTGTCTTGATTATCTACCAACATGAGAGCACACAAGTATCCAATCTTTTCCTCAGTTTCCCCCTTGTGTAACACCATATTTTTTCTGACAATGTGGAAGCATTATTTCTAATTGAAATTATAAGTTTAATATTTTGAATTCATAATTCCCTATTTTATGTAGACTTTAAACTCACTTGTAAGGAAACTCTGGCACCTGAAAACACAGTGATGTTAGGACCCTGTTCATCATGCACAGAAAGAGGTATGAACAGAGGGCAGTAAGAGGTGTTCTGATGGAGTCCCAAAACAGTATTTGAAAGGTCTGGCTAGCTCTTTTGGTCACCTCTATCATCCTAATCAAAACTGAAGAGGCAATTTGGTTAAAGTTCTTAATAAATGATTATTACCCTAACTTTTAGATGGGTCAAGACCAACCAACTCAAACTTTTAGGCTTTTGAGTAACAAGCTGAATGGCAGTAACTGGGTGGAAAATGTCTTTGTATTAATACAGAGAGTAGTGCTGAAAACTTTGACTGGGGAAAGACAAAGGGGAAAGACAAAAGTCAGTATTGAACCCTTACAGAAAGAGGCCTTTGCAGTAGCAGAAAAAGACACAAACTTTTCTGTGATTCTATAGGCATTACATGAAGAAATTATAGCTAATTTTTAATTCAGGTTTTCTTATTGTTGTATTAGTAAGTAATTTCAACTGCTAAGATTTAGGGTTCCATTCTGTGTCCTTAAGTTAATGACCTTAATAGTACTTTTTTGACAGTGTATCCTTATGCCCAGTGGTCTTTATTTGATACATTTTTAATACATTTTTACATTTTATACATATTTTATACAGTTCAAAGAGGACAGACTTCATCCCTATTCAAGCATATTCAGATCTATCTTTTCATCCTCTTTGCAGAGATTCATAGAGCTAACATATCCCTGGCTTTGTTAGACAGAAAGGTGAAGTTAATTTGGTGATTTTTTACCTTTGATGCTTCTGCAGTGGCAGAGAAACTCTTTCTTGTTGTAATATAAGCCAAATGCTTTTTTATTTACCTATCAATCACCTAGCAATGATCTCTATATTTTCTTTTTTCTTTTTTTTTTTGTTATTTTACAATAACAAGCTTTTTAAAAAAATTCTTTTCTCCTAATTAAACAAATGAAAAAAATTCAGCTATACCAGATTAAAATGATTAAAGCAAAGCAAAGATATTAACTACAAAATATCCAGGGGATAAAATAAATTGCCCAAAGGGCATAAACATCATGTCTTGGACAGTTTAAATAATCACATCATAGCTCACATTATCACCTCAAAAAAAGGTAAGTTTTACTCTATATCCTGCAATATTTTCCACTCCTGATTAGTAACAGTCTCTGAGTTAATTATGGGTATAATCAAACTTGTATAATCTAATTCAAACACCTATGCTCTTTTTACTATGAAAGTAGGCAGTTCTGTAATAACTTCTGTGTCTCTCTGCTTTCCATTTACTGAGTTCCTTAAATTGTAAGGTAACACCAAGAAGAACCTCTGCTGAGCTGTTTAAAAAGTCCTACAATCTCCCTATTGTCGCCACAGTTGTCCAAAATGTACCCCAAAGGAAATGGGCAGCACTGACAAGCAGCACAACTGGCCTTCCAATCTGCTTGGTGTTTTTCTTAATGTGAAAATTGCTGACATAAAATCCTTCATAGAACAATTTTAGGCATAACATAAGGGAAAATGTCTCTGGTGGAATGGGTAAACATCACAATAACAGTGATTTATTTATGTTTTTTCCTCTTTGAAAAGACATTTGCTATTGCTTCTTACAGGACAGCTTCAGAGAGCTATAGAAGCTTTACTTTTACTGCATATACAATAGATAAGGAGTATATGAGAAGTTTCTTTTTCAGTATTATTGTTTACCTTTTCAGCTGAAGGAAATGCATTTTTTACTCTCAGTAGCAGAGGAATTAATATTTTATGGTTAAATCTTGCTGTGTCAGCTAGATGTTACTCTTTTAGTAGTAGTATGGATCCAGACTGCAATGTTTTGGTGTTTTTTAGAGGAGCACTTACTAATGCAGCTTCCCTGAGAAACAAAAAGATGATTTTCAGTATCACTCAGTAGCATTACATTTATTGAGAGAAACTATAATTGCAATTATAAACCCCCAATAACATTATATTTCTATACACTTTTTTATTCTTATTTTAATTTGTTATAACTAACCATTAAAAATCAGTTTTTAATGGCACCTACTTGCACAGTAGAGCATAAAGTCAGTGAAACTGAGCTGCTTGCTTTGTTTTCTTATCCAAACCCCCTCAAGCGTGAGGAAAAGACTCTCTAGTCTTGAGTTTCAGCTCTTCTCTAGGTCTCATTTAGTGGGTTTTGAATACATTCAGTTGCAAGTGATGCCACAGCACCCCTTTCTGCCTGCCAAGCAGCTTCCTAAAATGAACATTTACCACAAAGCCAAACATCTTCAGCTTGCATAACTTAATTTTATTGAATTGCAATGCATTAGTATGATATAGAGATACATCTTGGAGGTGATGGTGACTGTTTTCCATTAACGTGTGCTAATCCTTACCGACTTGTTGCTAACATTGACCTTTAACATGGAAGAAGCAGATGTTAATGTACAAGGCAAGGTGCCCTTAAAAGAAAACTGTCGTTTGTTAATAATGTGAAAGTACTATTTAAACACTAGGTCATAACACAGTATCTGATGACCTGTTGAAATCTGGAAAAAAAAGAAAATACTAAAGAGAATTTAATTTCAATAAAGTAAGAGTTACCAAACAGTTTAGCTGTCAAAACAATAAATGCCCTCACTCACAGCTGTAAAGACTATTTATTTAGTTGCTCCTTTTGTAATATTTCCCTTTCCAAAAGATTGAATTTGTGGTTTACAAGTTCATTAGACCCTCTGGAAACCATATCACCCAGTTTGCTTTGGGTCTACATCATACTAACAACACACCGAGCCTGACTCTTTCTCCAGGCGTCTTTAAAGCTTATGACTAAAACTTCTTTAAGCTTTTGGGTCCCCCAGGGTGTCCAGCTGCACATTCTGCTGCAATAAAATAGTGATAATATTATATCAGTAAATGTTTTTTTTTTATTATGGTTGTTAACTTTTTATCTATTCTGCTGCTCTATTTGTACTTCTTAATATATATTTTTAAAGCTCTCTCTCTGCTATGAAGCCAACAGATTATCATTGCCTGGTCATTTCTCATTCAGTTGCCTGGCAAAATTACTTTTGTATATTAACTTCTAAACCAGAAGTATTCTTTCCCAGCTCTGGATCGTGTTTTGCATTCCAAAGCCCGCCTTGCAGAGCAGAGCACCTTTGTTCTGTAGATGAACGGGATGTCCTAATGCTGCAGAGAGGCTGGAAAAAGTGATTTTACACTATTAACAGCATTGTTCTGGGAATTCTGTTACTTCAACATAATTTACTACTGTACATAGTACTACTATTTAATTATTAATTAATCTCATAAATTTTTTTATTTATTACTACTGTTTATTCTTCTAACATGTCTATTCCTCACCCTGAAAAGCATTTCCTCAAATCTACATTATTCTATTTTATGGAACAAAAAAGGTCCCAAACATTCTGCATGTCTTATTAAGGGAATTGCATGATTAAACTCAGTGTAGCTACAGAAATGACCTAAAAAATATCATTCAATGCATATGTCTACTGAGTACATTCATGTGTTGGTTTACTTTCCTGTATTCTGCTGAAGTTAATGTAAAGCTTGAAAAGTATAATAAAATACCATATCATTAAAAATGCATAGCATTACGATAAAAATTAGTCAAAAAATGTAATATAGAATTAAATTGCCTAATTGAGACATATTATGGCAAATATATCAAACTGTGCCACACAGCACTATCTGTTCCCTCTAGTATTCCAGAAGCAACAAATACCATCACTAACAGTTCTGTAAATCCACATTCCTTTTGATAAAATATTCCATGATTGACTAAATAAACCAAGTAAACCCAGAACTGAAACATGTTTACATATATGTAAACTAATAACTTGGAAAATATTCAGTTTGTAAAAAACAAACAAACAAAAAAAGTTAAATAATCATTTGTTGCAATTTGCTTTTATTCTACCAAGGAAAAGTTGGAATAATTTTTCAAAACACGAAAGCAACACAGATTGTCAAGCCTAGGCTGTAATTCTCCAAAAAATCACAAGCTGAGTCTCACTTGCTTCATGAGAACTTATCTTGCTAGAGAAACCTGAAGAAACAATGTCTTTTTATGACCATCATAAACAAAAACAATAAATGAATGAGAATAATAAAACCAATGGGGTTTGGATACATAACTGTTCATCCCCTTTGCACATAATTTGGTATTGAATATATAATTTATGTGCACTAAAGACTTACACTATAATAGAGTGAAGCACAGAAATACGAATGGCACTGAAATAAACTTTGGGAAATTTTGTAAAGCTGGATTAAGGTGAGGACATACTAATTTATCCTCTCAGGAGCTTCAGATATGAGGATTTTCCTGTATGTTGTCAGCAATTAAGAGGTTAGAAAGGCAGGTAATCTTGGTATCACCTTCACCAACAACTGGTGCATTTAGAAGCTTTATTAAGTGCTGACACAACAAACCAGGTGCCAAATCCAGCTGTGAGCACAAAAACTTTTGTGAAAGCTATCAAAATACGATTTTTTACTCCACAATTGACACTCAGTTTACATTTGTTGCTTGTGCTGGCTTTGCCGACCTTTTTAGTTTACAACATGCAGGCTTTTCGCTTTTATAGACACATGTAAAATTAATTTATATCTCTCAATATGTGCAGAGGCTTTCCTTCCAAGGGTTACTTTTGGGAAATCAGGCAAAAGATGCCAGATAGGTCTGCTAGAATAACGAGTTCACAGTTCATTTGACAGTACTATTTTGAGGAGATCCTGAACTGATGACCTCTTAAGAGGACAGGCAGTATTTTACATCTGTTATTGACAGAGTCAAAACATTAAAATATTTCAATTAAAATAAAGAATACAATTTTTGGGGGGTGACGGCTCATGCCAATTTTGCTACATCATCCCTATAAAGCATCTCATATCAATCAACAGAAATCTAAATCTTGCAGGTTGTCAGTATTAGTGGTGCACAGCCTCACCTACAGCCTGCAGGGAGTAAATAAATTGCTGAAAAGTGGATCAACCTCATCTGTTTGCATTTACCCTTCAATACACCAGCAGATACAAGTGTATGTGAATGTCATAATCTCATGGTTCATTACCCAATGCAACTTAAACTGGTTCTCCCCAGTCTCTAAGGGAAAGCTGAGCTCAGCTTTTAGAATGAGATGGGGATAAATTTTTCAGGCCACACATGATCACTTCCCACCAAGCATTTATCACTCATGGAATCACAAAATTGTCATCAATATTCCCAAATATAGGAGTATGTTAGCATTTTCTACACATACAGTAATTTCTATTTCAGTGTAAAACATGCATAAAATTTAATGCACTTGCTTGCTACTTCACATGTAATCCAAGTCAGTAGACTGACATTAAAAGTTCTTGCTGGTTAATATCAAGAGTATGTTTAGTGATGTGGTGGGAGAGAATCTCTAAGTTAAAGGGTCCCCATCCATCCACCATCTACGCTCGCCTACTTCAGTGCTACAGTGAGGGTGCTTGGAAGGAGATGAAAATGCAGTGGGCATTGCTCTCCTGAGCAGTTTGCTCTTCATCCACTTTCATTGGTCTCAAACATGGTATTTACAACTAATCAGAATTTCATTCACTCTATCTCTTCTTTTGTTGAGATATATCACCTGGCCTAGCTTGCACTACCTGCAGAGTTTTGACCACTTGGAATCTGAGCAGCTTGAAAAGGGAGTAAATATTTAATATAATGGGTTGGGTTCCCAATTCTAAACATTTATTTAGAACTTAATTTCCTTAAATGTAGGAATTAGCCTGTGAAGAACAGAGCAAGAGAAATTCTATCTGCAAAATCAAAAGTGTACTTCTTAAAGATTTGGGTTTAGTAAGGGTACTTTGGTTTAGGTTGAAAGGACAGATGTCATCCAGACTTGTTTCTGGATGCCCTGATTGGCGTTTATCAGCTTTTGCTTGAAATAAAAACAGCAACATGACTCATACTTGTCTGCTAGCAGAAAATGTGAACTTTCTTCAATGTAACAGCTGCTAAGAACCTCTACTTAGCACTCTGCAGCAATACATTCTAAAAATTAAACTTTGTACTATTTTGCATACTAAAGCAAAGGTTTCAAAATCTCAGGCTACTTCTGCATATAGAAAAACACATTATTTTTTCAAGCGTAAGCTCCACTTTATGTTCCAGGAAAAATCCAACATTGAAAGAGTATAAATTCAGCTTTAGGAAAGACAATTAAAAAAATCACTAGTTAGCACTAATAAATTCAGAACCACTTACACTGCCACTGTCAGAAAATTATGAACACCATGAAAATGAGGAGACAGGTCTGAAATCAGCAGTTACAGGTTTTCAACCACTACCTTACTCATTCCGTAGAGACAATCATGAAAGCAAAGTAGTGGTTGAAGCTTATTGAACCAATAAAATAGTTAGAAATAACCTTCATGAAATCACCAAATTCAGCCCCAGGAAATGGTAAGATTCCACAGACTGACCCTCTGAACTATCTGATATCACTGTTTCTCTGAGATGACACTGGCTTTGGTAAAATCATCTGCAGCTGATGTTTCTCACAGGTGCAACCAGGAGCTATTACTCAATAAATAAGATAAAATTTTTTCTCTAAGTCATCATTATGCCTTTGTATTCCTGGATGGTTCAGTAGCTGAGGTGGTTTCCAGCAGTTTAATAAAGTGTGATGGATCATCAAGATTGCAACAGCATCCTTAAGCTGTTCTGTGGATATCACAGCTACTTGGAATTTCTGCTGTGCCATGTAATTGTAGAGCTTCTGATCCTAGCTAACCTAAAGAGCACAGGCTGTACTTTGTAGTAGTCCAGATTGTCTTCCCAGGTCATGTGCCATAGCCCCTTCTTTAAGGTGAGCTCAGATGCTGTTGGGTATCATCAGTTCCTCTGTCATTTGGTCTTTTGGATACATTCTCAATTTCTGGACACTGACCACAGTTCTGGCTCAGAGCTTATGGCTCCTAACTTGAGGATCATGTGTCTATTCCCAAGTGTTGACTGAGGGAAGAGCAAATATAGATGCACTAGGCATGAATTGCCCATGAGCAATACTGGATGGACACTGTTATCTCAGGGTACTTTTAGAGACAGTACACCAGTCTCAGCCCAAACCTCCTTAGTCTGAAAAAGTGCAACTCTTTCTGTCTTTTTAAGAGGTTGTCTTTAACCCATACAGGTAAAAAAAAACTAATGGAAGTCAAAATCCTGCACCAGATGGGCATTTGGAATGCTGTCTGAATGCTGTGGGTTGTCAGGTGTGGATTTTCATCCCAAGTAATTTCCATGTGAACAGCTTGGAATAACTGAGAAGCTCTGTGATATAATGTCCCATAATAATGGGTGAGAACAGTTTTAGCAGAACTGAAAATAAAAAATTCTGGACATAAGTAAGTAATGAGCCAGCAGTGTGCCCAGGTGGGCAAGAAGGCCAATGGCATCCTGGCCTGGATCAGGAACAGTGTGGCCAGCAGGAGCAGGGAAGTGATTCTGCCCCTGTACTCAGCACTGGTGAGGCCACACCTGGAGTGCTGTGTCCAGTTCTGGGCCCCTCAGTTCAGGAAGGATCGTGAGGTGCTGGAGCAGGTGCAGAGAAGAGCAACCAGGCTGCTGAAGGGACTTGAGCACAAGTCCTGTGAGGAGAGGCTGAGGGAGCTGGGGTTGTTTAGCCTGGAGAAGAGAAGGCTCAGGGGAGACCTCATTGCTCTCTACAACTCCCTGAAAGGAGGTTGTAGCCAGGTGGGGGTTGGTCTCTTCTCCCAGGCAACCAGCAGTAGGACAAGAGGGCACGGTCTTAAGCTGTGCCAGGGGAGGTTTAGGTTAGATATGAGGAAGAAATTGTTTACAGAGAGGGAAATCAGGCATTGGAATGGGCTGCCCAGGGAAGTGGTGGATTCTCCATTCCTGGAGGTTTTTAAGATGAGACTGGATGTGGCACTTAGTGCCATAGTCTAGTAACTGCGGTGGTAGTGGATCAAGGGTTGGACTTGATGATCTCCAAGGTCCTTTCCAGCCTGGCTGATTCTATGATTCTATGATTGTTCCTCCTCTAACTCAGATAAAGTAAGTGCACCCACACTTTGACTTCTCAGGAAAACCTTTCACTTCCTAGAAGAAAGAAATGGACTATGGTAGTGTGTTCCCTGCTGTGGCTCACACAGCTCTCCTGCTTTTCCTCTGTTTCTCTGCTGCAAAAGCCAGCACACGTGTGGCCACTCTCAGGGTGTGTTTGGCAAGCACCACAGCAGGGACGCCAGGCTCTGGAATCTGTATTTTCCAGCACTGATGTGCAGGACTGTAGCTGTCTGCCTGGCTGGATTTCTTCTTGCTGCTGGCTGGCTCCACATTTGTCTGCCAAAACTACTGAAGGAGTTGCCAGCAGGGCTGGTGTGAGGATTAGTCTGGTTTAGCTGTGCTAACTTTCAAGATGTTGTGATCTTTCGACTTCCCTTTCACAAAAGGAAAATCTTCTTTTTTGTATTTCACAACATGATTACAGGAGTGTGGGGGTTTTTTTGGCGGGGTGGTGTGTTCTTAGAGATCCTTTTTCAAGTGACTTTTGTGGAGGCAGAAGAGGAAGTGCCATATTTATCTGAACTGTTAGAACACATACAGCAAACAACCCTCTGTGCAAATTGTGCTCATGTTTTTTTGAGCAGGACACGGATTTATCAGGTTCCTTCCCTGACTTGCTCATAGCTAAATAGGAAAACCATATTTCTTCCTGCGTTTCTTCAAGACTGAGCATCTTGAATATTTTTAAGTTCTCAACAGGCCAAACAGCTTTTCTGTGTGTCTAAAAACAGCCTATAAGGACAAGTTACATTGTTCAGCTCGTGACTAAAACAAGAATACTGAGAATACAAAAGAATACTGAGACATGGACCTCTGTTTGCACCTTTAACAAACATACCAATCCAAACTTCTTCATGAATTTTTTACATGCATCAGATAAGGGTCAGAGAGAAAGAATACCAAGATGTGTCTGAGGTGCCAGGTAAATCCAGGTAACTCCCAGCACAAAAGCAGGCTGAAGGTATTGCAAGACACCAAAGTGACACCTATTTCTTTTCATCTTGGCTGTGTTACAGGTGTGCGGATGATGTACATCCGGAAAATGGAATGGTGCACAGCACTTCTGCACTTGGGAGGTCTGACAGGCACTCTGGTTTATTGAGGCAAAAACCATTAAAATATTCTTTGGGGGATGACTCAGTTATACTCTACTTGAATTCAGGGCTACACTTACAAGCCACAAGAGAGCCCGTCAAGTGCTCACTCCAATATGTCCAGTTTCCAGCTAAGAATCTTTGGTACGAATTTCCATATGAATATCCATTGCTGAGCTGAATACCTTCAGCTCTCTGTTTGTACTTCAGAATGTTTTGGTGGCTTCAGTCCTTCCTGGAGCACTGCCTGGGGTGGTGTCACTCCATTTCCAGTGTGAGGCAGAGTGTAATTTGCACGCATTGTTTCTCAGTCTTTCACGGAAGAGTGAAAGCTGGGAAATGGTTCCAGCAGTAAGGTTCCTGGAAAAAAGAAGAGTGAAAAGATCAAGAAGCAAAAATGCTCAAAAAATAAACATCAGGGATGGAGGAAATAGAAAATAAGGAAGTAGCGGAACTTGGATCAGGGAGGACTACATTTGGAGACAATGAGGTTTAAACCCTTTGGTCTTAAGTGCAAATTACACCACAGGAACATTTCAAGGCTTGGGCCTGCGCTTTGTGCCCTAGAGACCTTAAACGAGCTCTAGAATGAAGCAATACTTGACAAGTATTAGAGGAAAATGTAAATCGCTATTGTTTTTTTCCAGAGGCAATGACAAAGAAAGAACAGTGCAGAAGTACAAAAACCCACCCTACGATTAACTTAAGACTGTGTAAATCTTCATCCATTTGTTACTAATCTTCTTCCTAGCAAAAAGAAAGGATCAGCTGGGATAAACCTTGCCGAAATATCTTTTCTTATATTTTCTTTTCCTTGTTTGGAAAACCAGGTAACCACACAGAGAAGTATCTTTGGATGAGTAAGAGGAATGGTAGCAGCACCACTTGCTTTGTTGCTGTGGTGCTACAACAGTTCTATTTGGAAAACAGGAGCTCAGATCCAGTTAGCTGGTTTACATCAAATTTGCTCAGGCTGCTTGATTTATTTAAAAGTGATACTGGTGGGCACCTTATAAGGATGACCAAGCGATGTCAGAATTTCAAAGTAAGGAAAGCTTCTGTGGCAAAGAAGGGAATGAACTCAGAATCACAGAATGGTATGCTTTTTATTTTTATGAAAAATTGTTCAATTGACCTGTTACATATCTTACCTTAAATCAACAATGGCTCTCATGGGATGAAACACTCAGCAAATTTAACAATTTATATTTTTTTTCCAGAGTATGAAGCATGGTGAGGTTTTACAATACACAATACAGGTGAGTTTTAATTCACTTCTACTTTTACTTAAACTTTCACTTGAAAACATATAACCATTGTATAATTACTTTGAAGTGTGGCCCAAGTAATCTGAAATCATGATTGTGCAACATGCTACTAGACATTACAACTTTACATCCCTGAGTTGTGGATCAGATCAGATATGTTCTCCTTAAGCATCCAGTTTGTATTTAAAGGAAAATGTAACCACTGAATTCTTTATTTGCTAGAGAGCAACTGTCACTTAGCATTAACACAATATGTCCCCGGCCAAGTCAGAAATCTTAAATCAAAATGCTGACTTCTGTATGAAGTGATAGGGTTTAGTTTTAATTATTTTGACTCTTTCTTTGAGTGGGGTTTTTTTGGTAATTCACACAGAAATTACTGTACTTTAGAGAATAGTTTATATTGTAATATTTTTCCAATGTACAGTTACACAAAGCAAAAAAGTGTTAATGAAATTCTGAAGGAGAAAAAGATAGACGTTTCTCACAGTATTTTCTATTTCTGGAATTCCACAAATAGGTCTGAGTGTCATGGTTGGATCTCCCTTTCTTCCCGGAGATTTCACATAGTTCAAAACAGACAGAGCCCCACAGAACAATTTGAAGAAATTTATACCTACACAATAGTGAATTTTTTGGGACTCTTTCTATTCCTGTTGGCAAATGGAATAGTGAATTATCAGAAACACAGATATTATTAATTCGTTCTTCAGGCAGTCAGATTGTAAGGGAAAATGTAGACAAAGATAATAAATTCATAATGAAAAGCTGGACAAGGACGCCAAGGCTTATGTCTTCCTTTTCACAGCTCCTGAACCTGGAAGTTTCTCTTCTTTCTTCCCTTTCTAATCAGGTGGCAAAATTTGCTCCAGAATCAGTGTTGGAATCTTTTCATTTCACAGGCGTAGAATCAGAGCAAGGTAGGAAAGCCACATGCTCTTCAAAACAGTAAACATTTGGATAGAGAAAATGGTCTTCATTTGCTACTAAATGTGCTTGGAAAAGGTGAATGGTGGTTTTGTGTGAGCTTGATGAAGAACTGAGCCAAAATCCAAGTGTTTCTCTAACAGCTTTGGAGGGTGCAGTTCAGCCTATTTGCTAATGTCCTTCCATGTACGGACCGTGACATTAGAAGGGAGATAAAAACAAAGACAGACAGATTAAATTAATTTCATTTATATTCTATAACCATGATAGTTTCTCTAAGATTTACAAACCATAACAATGAATGGAAATTACAATAAGTAGCTACAATAGCTACAATAGCTACAATAGTCTGCAAGTAACGTAAGGCTTATAGATTATAGATAACAAATATAGATCTTTGCCCATATTATGTGCACCTGAGGTTGCTGTCTTCTGCTTTTTGGATTGTTTTTATTTCTTTGTTTTGTTTTTTCTTTTTCAAAATAGTTGGACAAGCAGCTGAACACAGATAGCTGGCTGAGACAAATGAGGAGTATCTTGCCTTCCAATTTTCATATCTATAATAGACAGTGTGGGGGGGAAGGGAAAAAAAGAAAAGGAGAGGAGAAAGACGCTAGATGTTGTCCAAGCATGTTAATGTGAAGGAAACTTTGCAATAAATGTTGACATTTTGGCATTCAGAACATCGCTTTGACTAGGGTCTAAGCAGTGGAATGTCAACATTCTTCACTTCCTCCTGGTAAAATATTTGCTATAAAGTGTAAGTGAAGGCCAAAGAGCTTTTTTTTAACACTAGCTTGCCAAAACATCTGGATTTGTGTTTATATGCATTGGCATCACAGGGTTATCCTTCAATAACCCTGCTTTTATTTTCTAATTTCCATTGGAACCTCTCAAACATAAAATGCTTTACTAAGTAATGCAATATTGTCTGACTACGGGGATAATCTTAAATATAAGTAATCTTAAATATAAAGTAATCTTAGTACTTAAATATTTAGTAGTTATTGTTATTAATATTT
>VXAY01002307.1:220456-239093 GCA_013399855.1 Oxyruncus cristatus
AGTTATTGTTATTAATATTTAATAAATTTAATAGTTAATTAAAAGTAATCTTAAATATAAAACAAAATAAATACTGGAGTAAGGCCCACCTGAATCTGTACGATGCTGATGTGAGAGCAGGTGAAATATGGAATGATACAGCACATACAGAAAATATTTAGGTTGCTGTTTAAGGACAAAGAACCTTTCGACTGCAATTGCTGGACTCAGTAAACAAGAGTAGGTATGTATCTCCTTTATATCTTCAGTCAATATTAGTTCTCTAACCTAGGCTGACTGGTGGGGAAAACACAGACCAGTGTCTCACCAGTTCACTAATCACACCATGTCTCCAGATCTCTTGAGACCTTAGCAGCAGTTTTCAAACAGCAGCTTCTTTTTTACCCAATTAGCAGAGCCCTGAAACAACTGCTTGAGTACTCATGAAAAAAAATCACTTCAGAACAGATAATCAGGACACCACAAACCACCAAGTTGCCACCAGCAGAGCAAAGGCCCTCTCCCTACGAGGTTCACAGGAACTCTCAAGCCAGGTAATGCTTCATATAGGCTTTACTTCATCAGATGTTGATTAATTTTAATGTCAAAAAGGATCAATTTCAAAATTTCTTTTTTTTCCCTGCTATTGCAGAAAGCAAATCTAGCACTTGTTTTCTTTCTGTATTCATCTTCTAAGATGTGTTTTCAAGAAAGCAAAAACCAAAAATGATTGTTGCAACTAAATTTTTATACTGACAACTATATTTCAGTGATTGTCAGAGCTTTCAGTTAGAGCTCCATACACCTCAGTTTATGGACGTGTTTACATGGCAGGTAGCACATTTGAAAATTACTGCCAAAAAGAGCCCTCCAGACCTTGCAATATTAAAATCAATAATAAGAATACAGGTAAAAATAATTTAGAAAAGCCAAAATTTCCTCAGTGACTTTCATCCTCACTCCAAGACATATCTGCCTCCAGAATGAGCAAAGTGTACAAAATACTGTATCAGTATGTTTGTACTTACTCTTTTTTTCATCTCTTCATTCATTACGTCTTAACTGAGCCAAATACCTCTCCTTCATGGCTAAGCTTTATTGGCAAATTAGGATAAATATCCCTGTAATGATGGGAGAAGAAAGTGGTTACTGAATTTTTTGTCAAAACTTAGACTCTAATAATAAACCCATACATTATTCAAACAGAAACAATAAAACCAATGCTGCAACTCCTCTTTGAAATAAAATCTATTAAGAAGAAAAATATATACCACGTGAAAGATCTCTTTTTTTTTTTTTTTTTAAGAAACTCATATTGGCTTATTCATTTACTGACTACCAGTCGTGATCTGATTGCCAGATTGTTTTCTTTATCCATTCCCAAGATACTTCTTACAGCATTTCAATGTGTTTAATGTACATGTGTATACATTGTTGTATAAAAATTAGCAATATGCTGCCCGTGTCTGTTAGTCTCTCTGTTTATTCTACATGTGTGTATTTATATGAGAAATATTTTAGTTATTACATTTCATGTCAATGAAAAATTTACTTCCCAGTACTTTTTTTATACAGTAGATCTTATATTATTATTACAGCCAGAAAAGGGACTGTAAAAATGGCTTTGTTTATGACTCTACCAGTTCTTGGGTGTCTTCAAGACGGTGGGAAGCTACAGTAATGGCTCTATATTTAAGGAGTATGTTTTGCAGACTTTACCCTTGGGGCATCAGCATCTATTTTCTAGTTTCTAAGATGCTTTACCTTGAAAGAATTCCAGCTTAGCATAAACCCATATTTCAATTTATTAGGAACACTCTAGTCACCAGTAAAGACAGTTCAGACTCTGGACATCTTTGATTCAAAGACAGTGAGATTCATTACATCTGTTAACTGGCCCTAGGGTTGTTAATAGCCTAGGAGCTTATTTCTCTTCCTATGGAGTAGTCAACATGGCTCATATGAAATACACTGGCATTACAACACACAGAGGGAGACTTTTCCCATCTGCAGACCTCGGTTTGAGGCAAAGAAGTTGATAAAGAATTTAAATTAAACCAGACAAACTCAGGTATAAGGAAAAAATGAGAGCTGGTTGGGTGCTCACCGAATGCCAAAGCCTAGCTCCTTCTTGGGTGCAAAGTTTCCAAAGAGTGGATTCTTGTTGTGCTCTGAATCAAGCTATAAACTGCCCAGAGTGGTTACATTTTTATTTAAGACTTTTTAAAAGCCTTTTGGTTCATTACAAACTCTAATTAGTGTCTGAAGAAAGAGTCATATACTCTGCTTTAAGAGAAATTCTTTTTAATTTAGTGAGAAAAATATTTTGGCAAAAGGTTTTTACAGGACTAAAATACAACCAAGAAAAAAGCATTTCACTAAAACATTCAGCAGGAAATGCCCATTGAAATGACCCATAAACTAGCTTTAGTAAAACACAGTTCATTGGTTTTAAGTTACCCACAAGTGAAAGAAAAGAAAGCAGACTAAAAGGAATAAAGAGAGAGAGAAGGAAAGAGAGAAAGGAGTGGATCGAATCAGAATGTGACACATTCAATGATTCACATGGTGCCAGCTGGAGAGTGAGAAGAGAGAGACAGGGAGACCACGTGGAGCCCCGTGTATTTAAGGGGTTCAGTTTTCCCTCCCCGGCAGGATTTCCGGTCAGTGCCTTCCAGGCCAGAGTGAGCTGTGCTGTAACCAGTCCCAGGCTGCAGGGCTGTGCTGTGGGTGGGCTACCAGGCAGCTCTGCCTCCCCTGACAGCCGGGCTGCAGGGCCTGCAGCTCTGCCCTGTGCTCTGCGTGGGCAGCAGGCCTTGCCTTCGGCTCTGCCCTGAGCCCTCAGCACAGGCCTGGTGTGCAGGGCTGGCCATGGACCTGCAGGGCCGGGCCCAGCCCTTCCCCACAGGCACACACACACTCAGGGGGAGTTGGTTCCGACCCATATCAGTAATTCAGTGAGATCTGGATCCAGGATCTCACAATTCTGAAGACAGTTATTTTTTCTCACATAAATGTCTTTTTCTACCATAGCAGATAACCAGTCTGGGCACCTGCCTGACTTAAATTGACAGTTCCTTACAACGGAGCATCTATTGCAGATGTGTCACATTTTTGCAATTTTGTATCGTGGGTTTTGTGTTGTCTTTTTTACTGCTCACTTTGGACCCCTTAGGAATGACACAGATTGTTGGGGTTTTTCTTGCTTAATTCTTGGTTGTTTGCCCATTAGTTTGCTTCTTTTAGAAACTACTGTTACATAACTGTTGGACATTGTTAGCAAAACCTTTAAATACACCTTTGTTTGAAGGTGTGGCAGTTTTCGTGCATGTAACAGGAGCTGCAGTGTCTTGAAAATGATCATAAGGCACAAGTGATATTTTTTTAATTTACAGATACAGACATACACCTATACAAATACATATGTGCAGCTCTTCAAAATACTGTATCAGAAAGTACAGATGAAGATCTTTTAAGAGATGCTAAGATCCCGTCCTTTTTTTTGGACTCATCTACTGAAGGACAGATAGGGTCAGTAATCTGATCAGGTCACTGTGTCTTCCTGGAGACCACAGTGTGGGCTGAAGTGAAATAATTGTCTCTGTACCTCACTGTGCTTTTTGTAGCTCTACTTCACTGTCTGCTTCTTGTCGTGATGCTTGAGGTGAAAGAATTTCTTCAGATTTCCCTGAATACCCTTTCAGTCTGTAAAGCAGAGATACAAACAGGCTGAAATAGATGCTGAAAAAAAATCAACAGTGGCAAAATCAGAAGTGGGTGATGTTACAGCACTTGTGAGCAGAGAGACTACAGAATCAAAAGGAAAAAAAATAAAAAAGCCAGTGTGGATAGCTGCTCTTTTGAAAAAGGAAAAGATAATGGCTTAATGACTTTGCTGCAGAGAGAGAACTATTGTCTACTAGAAAGGCAGCAGACAGTGTGTACTCCAAATATAGGGGGTGAAAAACCTGTTTCAGCACATTTAGAGCCAGCCCACATGTTCTCTGTAGACCAGCCAAGCCACTGCCTGCGCTTCCACTCCACTGGATGCCAGCCAGCTGTGTTGGAAAGAGCACAGAGCAGTGCCCAGGCTGGTGAGTCTTGCTCAGAGACTGACTTCAGGCTCAGAGCTGGATCGCAGCTGGCAGCCAGAGCCAGTTTAGTTGTGTCTGCAAAATACTGAGCAGACACACCTCCAGGGTAAGAGAAATCTGAGATTATATAAAGTTTGTGGTTTAGGATTTAGCACAGCACATCTCACTTTCCATATGGTTTGTTTTTTGGAGGAGATTCTAATGAATCAAAGGGAGATTCCCCAGCTATTGATTAGACTATGATCAGGCTGTGCTTATTAGAAAAGTTACAAGGATAAACACAGTTTATCCCATCTCTCTAACTCTCTCAATATCTTATTTATAAAATTCAAACCTCTCCACCAGAACACCAGAAACACATCAGCCCTTAGACCTTTCCAGGAGGGACTCTGTCAACTACAGTCTCTTCTCCTCCCTGTGCATCACCAACTCCCTTTCTCCTTGGGGCAGGACTGCGTTCTTCAGTATTTTGAGTTCCTGTAAAAATACCAGCAGAAGCCACTACACTCAATATGGAATTTCTCTTCCATAAATCTTGTTAACCAGTATTTTAATGGCAAAGTGGAAAAACCTTGTAGAGAAGAATGTTCCCAAATGATCTGGTAAGTGACAGAATGCTTCCCTGGATATTCTTACTCAGTCAAAGATGCTTATTGTACTCTGAGTATTTGTGATACCACTTCTCTAGCTACCTAGTTCAATCCTAGCATGAAATGTTTACTACCCTTAGGATACTCTGAGCAGTGTGTCTCTGGGAGGGGGAGAGTGTCCCAATGCCCACCAGGTTTACAGGTTTTCTGTCTGAAGAATGTCTTGCTAGCCACCTTACTGTGGAATCATTCTTAACGCAAGCCAAGTTAATGTAAAAATGCAAATAAAATCATTCACAACATCCAAAATATCAAACATAGTTGCAGAGTCCTAAGTGAAGAAATGAGGGAAAAAGCACTTTTCATCCCTTTGCAGTTGAATTACATCAGAAGTGGTCACCCTGTCCTATCAGCAGGATAACTTAAATTTTTCCTAACACATAGTTTGTCAGAAAATCTCTGTTTGATTCATTAGGAAGAATCTTCAAATGTTAGGAAGTATTAAAATGAAACTCTATTTGGCACCTTTCATTTGTATCTCCTGTCACCTGTGCACAATCACAGAATTATTTGGTTCTGTGTTATTTTTATTCTCATGAAAGATCTGTATCTCAGATGCAATAGAAAAATTTCCTGTTTCTTTGGAAATAAGACACTAGGAAAAATTTCTCTAGTGAAAGGGTGGGAACAACCCTCTCCAGGTGGAGTCCCCATCCCTGGAGGTATTTAAGATATATGGAAGTGGCACTTGGGGCCATGGTTTAGTGGTGGACTTGGCAGTGCTGGGTTAACAGTTGGACTTGATGATCTTAAGGGTCTTTTCCTACCTAAACATTTTTGTGATTTTATGATTCTAATTTTAGCTGTAAGAAGAGCAATGCATTTATCTTGAAAAATTTGTCGTCTTTAATGTCCTCAGAGCTTTAATGTGGCTCAGAGCTTTCTTTTTGTGCCCTTTCCCATATCCTCCACATCCCACCTTTGAACAGGAACAGACTTCCCAGTGCACTCTTCACGATAAAGCAGAGGATTGCTAGAGAGGTGATTTGAAAGACTCCAGCATGCTCTTTATAAAGCCCTGCAATGTGACTGGGATCTTTGTATTCTCACAGTTGCTGTTCAGGACATCGTGACCTACAAGGGGCTGTTGGGAATTTTGGCATAGGTAATTTGAAAAGGGAAAAGTTGAAAATTGAAATTAAAGACTATGAGGAAGAATATATATTTCCAATCCTTAAAATTCTGGAGGATTTTTTATCTATTTATGTGCTATTGTCCCCAGACATAGTGACAGAAGTGTGTTCCATCCAGATGCAGACCCTAGTACACTCCAGCTCCATGGCCTGACTGCAGATGTGTAAGGAAGGGATACTTCTAAAGGCACAGTGGTCATGGAAGAGTGAGCTGCAAACAGCTTTTGTTTCTGTCCTGGCTTAGCACATGGAGTTTTGTTTTTTTGACAAAGTAAACAGCAAGTCACACTTTGTCTGCATTTAAAGAGTGTTTGGTCTTTTGGGGGAGCTCACTGTGGGACAAGATCTAGGCATACCTGTCTCAAAGCTGTAGCCAACCTGACATGCCGCCATAGATTTTTTACAATAACTGAATCCTGTTCATCCAGATACCCAAAGCAGAGAAGGAACTGACAGCAAGTTCCTTATAGCATTTCATTAGTTCTGCTGTTGGCTTGTTCAGGGAAATGATGATGAAAACATTAATACCCTTTTCTTGGCCTTTGTTTTCAAAAACTGGGTTTCCTCACCTAAATGAAACCAATGCTGTTTACTACTAACACAGGATTTAAAGTGCTCTAGAGAGTGTAAAAGTGGGAATTTCAGTTTTTTGCAAGCATCTGGATGGCATAAAGTATGTTATAATCTGATTTTGCTTAAACTCACTGTGACACTGCATCTTCTCAAAACTGCCTTGTGTCTCCTCTGCTCCTAGGAGAGAGAGATTTTCTTCACTTGGGGACAGCTCAAGTGAACCAGACCTATTCTGTGTAAGTGCTCTGACACAAACACATGCAGTACTAAAATGTAATTTCATTCCTCAACGGTTTTGGCTGTGTGACATCTCTGCACATAAAACCCTGTCATGTTCACATTGCCTATAAACAAGAGAGAAGAATTACACATGTTGTTTCTCATCCAAGCTGTTCAAAGCTTTTGGTCTTTGAACTGTACACAACTTTGAAGGACCTAGTGCAAGCATCTTCCCAAAGTGATTTTACAGGCAATGATTAAATCAATCAAATGAATCAGAATAATTGCACTTCTCTGTTGCCAAGGTGATAAATGGGGATTTTAATACTGTGAAAGATGAGATTTGGGCTTAGGAACATCAAAAGTTGCCATCAATTTGTGAAGTATTTATGAAGTTATGTACCATCACTTACTGGAAAAGCTTTCATTTTTTTAGGTGGATAAAAAATCCAGCTGCTTAATGAGCTTGCAGTGGCTGTTTTGTCACATACACTATTGCTGTTGGCCCCTCTCTGCAGGTCTCAGCTGTAGGGTTTCCAGTCAGTTATTTCATCTCTTCCCCGTGGGAAGTTAGGGATAAATTCTGACCCTAGTGTGATACACTCTCTTCTCAACCTGAGTTGTGTCACTACCATGCTGAGGTTAACCAGGGAAACAGTGAATATCAGCATAATGCCCCAGTCCATCTCCTGCTTTGAGGAATTCAAATGCTGAATCTACCTTCTACCCCATATGAGATATTCAAATATTGTCGCATTCCAAAACAGGGAAGACAGGAATGAAGTGCACTGATCTGGGCCACCAATTCCAGCTCTTCTTGGTCTGTGCTGATGCAGAAGGTCTCACGGAACAGTCTCTACCAAACACGTGGCTGGCAGCAAACTTAGGATTGTGGAACATTACCCATGGTGAAGGGCCAAGCTCTCACTCAGGATGGGGCAGGACAAAGGATGAGAAAGCTCTTGGGATGAGATGATGGGAGGGAGGTTGATTACCAGCTACTGTTGTGGGCCAGACAGGCTCCACTTGGGAAAAATTAATCTAATTTATCGGCAAATAAAACAGATGTAGTTGGTGAGAACCCAAGGTAAGTATTTGTGACAGGTTCACTTGTTCCAAAAACTAAGTGGGGAATTTTCCCCTTCCCCCAGCCCCGCTGTGTGGGAGGGATGTTGAATGGGCAGGTTGGTTTTTGCCTTGGGTATTTGACTAACACAAAAGAAGTGGCCATCAGATTGACATTCCAGGCTGATGGCCCCGGAAAGTCTCTGGGAAGGGAGGAGGAGTTTTTGTTTCTTTTCTTTTTTTTTCCCTCTCCTGGGGAAGACACAGTGCATTGTTGCCTTAACTGAGGCAAGGTGTGGGTTAGAAAAGCTCCGAGGCTGCTTTGTTCTAATCCTGGCTGCCCGGCTAGTTTGTGGGTTTTTTTCTCCTGGCCTCGGTTTGCCTGCACCCTGTTTCTGTCCCCAGTGTGGACTTGTTGGACTTCATTGGAGAGGAACTATTTGGGAAGAAAATTATTTCTTTCCCTTCTCCGCTCCCGTGTTTTTGGCAGCGGTTTTTGTGCACATCGACGAAGGAAGGGGAAGTCACACAGCAAGCCACAGATAGCAAGAGTTCCCTTTGGGAAGAACCCTTCTTTCTCCTTTTTCCCCTTCCTGCTGACGGGAAGGGCTCCATTTTTGGCTCCCCCAGCACACCAGGGGCCCCCACATGGTGACGCCAGAGCCCAACAGCGCCCCCTGCTGGCCAACCCCGAGCACTGCAGGCTCTGCACCTCCAGAGATCCAACAGCGCCCCCTGCTGACTGGGGTTAGAATTGCACCAAAAAGCCCAAACTGAACTGTTTACCTTTTTTTGAAGGGGATTTTTCAGTAGAATATTATTGTTTGGTTGGTTTTTTTGTGTTCTTTTGTTGTTCTGCCAATACACATATATTCTTTAATAAAGGGCTGTTATTTTTCTTTTCTCCACACTTTCTCAATTGGAGCCTCTTAATTTTGGATTTACAATTGCTTAGAGGGAGGAGTTTTGGTCTTCCTCCTAACTCATCCTCCTTAGCAAAACACTTCTGTCTCATTAAATTTCCTTTTTCTACCAGGATACCCTTCCCTTCTACAGATTAGCTTTGTGATCAGCTGCTTTCTGAAGTCATCTTACCTCTCTACATCAATGTTCAAATAAACTTTGATCCCATGAATATAGATACACTGTGGGTATGCATGTTTCCAGTTTAGAGCTGAAAACTTCAAAGGTTAGCAAAAATATGCATCCAAGCAAATATGTTTCTTGTAGTGATAAATTCCAAGTGTAGTTTGACATAAAAATAGCACTGACAATGACAAAAAAATCCATGAAAAAAATCCCACTACTTCACCCAACATCCAAGTGATATTTTCAGAAATTGAATCTTTTTCCCTGCAAGCAAACATGGGTATGTAACTGACTGATCCTTCGAACCTGTGTAGCTACAAATGGATACAGGGCTGTATACACATTTTCAGAGATGAGTGCACACAACAGATAGGCATTATTTTGGGGTCCAGTCTCGAATGCCATTTTCCACACATAGTGGAAGAAACAGCTCCAGGATATGACAATATTTTCCATTTCCCTACACCTACCTTTGTTGAACTAAAGCTCCTCTTCTTGCGAGTAACTTCTTGCCAAGTAGATCATCACCAATCAGCTGAGACATTTTACAACCCTAGAAACTGAAGGTTTATAAATAAGGTGTATTTCTATGCAATTGCATGAAATTATGCCACTTCAGGCAATTTTAACTGCACATAGAAAGTGGTCTTGTAAAATTCCCTCAGGACCAAGTAAAAATCTTCCAGGATATTATTTTTTTGAATTTGAAGCGATATGGTTGGCATTATTATTTTTAACTAGGTTAAGGGAAAATGTGTTCATCACCTGTAGAACTGCTTGTATCATGCTCTGGAGGTTGAACAGTGAGAAGAGCTGAAAGGCAAATCGTCATCAGAGCATTTTCTCAGAGCCCCACAAGCTGTACCCTCATCTTTGAGTGCGAAATGGTGCAAAACAATTTGTCAAAATAAGTGAAATGCTGCCCTCTTCTGATTAAATTTGATCTAGGAGTAGCTGCACTTGCAATGAAAGAAGAGATCCGAGAAAAAGACTAAATGACTAAAAATGGGGCTCGGCAAGTGGATGGATGAACCCTCTACTGTGTGGCAAATACAGCATCCCACATCAAAGCAAGAGATATGGAGAGCCTGAATAAAAGCAAGTTGAATTGTATCTGTGTATTTTAAGGTAATAGTGAAAAGAATAGTGGCATATAATGCAAGTAGCAGATTTAAACCTGGGCATGTTTCTCCTGTAATTAAGCCATGAAACATTTTGCTGCCCAGTTTTGTGCCACAGTGAGCTTTTCAAATGTTCAAAAACAATCCAAGCCCCAGAAAGACAAGTATCCTGGAGAGTTATCAAACACAAACAAACGTTTAGGAAGTGTCTGAGCTGCAAACTACTGGATGAGTGTGCTGCAAAAGTATCACATGCATGGCTTTGTCTGATGCCCTCTCCTAGGCATTTTTCACTGACAACTACCACTGACTAATTCTGGCATCTTCAGTGCTCACCTTAGTGAATGATTTCTCCCCCAAGTGAAAACTATGAGTGGCACATTAGGTACTGGGTGTTTCTCAGACCTACAAGCAGAAAAAGGTTCCAAAATAAGATATGATCATAGAGAAACATGTACATGTTGAGCCATCTGTCTGATTAGTTTGACTGTTTTGATCATAACTTCCTTACTGACTATTTCACACCAAACTGACATGAAACATTTCCAGCTGTAAATCACCTGTAAACCAGCTGAAAATCTGACTGCTTTTCCTAACGGTCACAAAAAAACCCAACCAACAGACCACTAACCAAAAAAATTCTGAAAACAACTAACTGGCATCCTCTAAATTGTAATTTCTTCAAATGCATTGTAAAATATCCCTAGTATAGAACATTTTGAAATGCAGTCAGTTTATAGAGACCACATTTGTTTCTGCACTGAAATATTTTATTTGTATTCTTTTAAACATTCATGAATTCTACTAAAATTTAAAATTTTACAAATTGTGTCACATTTTAATACCTGTCAAATTCAGTGCATTTTCATACATGATGTATGAAACAAGATGATCTACTGTTAATGTTTGTATGCAAACCTCTTCATACCAAAAACAAAAAAAAAAAAAAGGAAGATTTTGGCAAGTAACGTGAGCCCACAGATGGTTTTTGATATGTAATAAAGAAGAAGAGCAGTTTAGTGTGAAAAGGTTTTGAATATTCATGTTAAATACATCATGAAGACTTGACCATTTTTATACAGCTGGCAGCTTTCATTTTAAGGCTGAATTTTTAATGCTGTTCTACTGTTTTTAATACTGTTTAATCCTGTTTCTGGGACACTTGCTCCAGCATAGGTTTCTCTCTCCAAGGGCCACAGGTCTCCAGCAAGACTCTGTTTCATCTTAGGCCTCTCATGGAGTTACAGCTTCCTCCGTGCACTTCTCTGCTCCGGCACAGGCTCCTTCATGAGCTGCAAGAAGGTCTCTTCACTTCAAATAATCTTCCACAGGTGGCAGGGTTTTAGTTTTTAAGTCTTTTCCCCTGCTGGAGGGGGAGAGGGGGGCCCCCCCGGGCCTCTCCTCCCCCTTCTGCTACACTGACCTTGGAGGCTACAATGCTATCTCGTGTTCTCCTCTGCTCTCCTCCGGGCTGCAGTTTTTTCTGCGCAATTTGTTTCTTTTCCGTTTTCTTAAATATGTCATTCGCAGAGGTGTTACAAAACTTGTGATTGGCTTTGTTCTGGAAATCTACCTGGAATTAACTGTTTTCCAACCCCAGAGGGCAGCTGCTAAACCCACGACATGGTCCCACACAACCACTTCTGACCAGCTCCTGTGATGCAGTATTTTCTATCACAGACTCCTGTGATTGATTAGGTAACTTAATAATACACACTTGTCAATTAAAAAGGAAGTGCAGGTCAGCTCTAAATGAAAGAAGAAAAAAGCCATGTTTAATGTGGGCTTAGTAGCTTTTAGCAAAATTCTGGTCTCTATCAGTACTGCTGTCATGTCCATTTTAAGCACATTCTCATTTTCCTCTGGCTGGAACAAGAGAAGCAACTCTTTTCCAAAAACAAGACTCCAAGGTTTGCACACACACATGTTAATATAATTGATATGACATCAGTTATAAGCAGATAAAATATTTTTATAGTATTGGTATAGTATCATCTGGAGATCCCAAAGCTCTTTTTTCTAATATAATTTCTCTATGAGAAAATTTTACAACCCTTCTCTGTGAGAGAAATTATCCTTTATGTTACATGTTTATATACGTTTGGATGTTTATATATGCTTATATATTTGTGTGTTTATACTTCCTATGTTTATAGATGTTTGCATGTTTAAATATGACTGCATGCACACGTATGTAATGTTTATTTATGTTTCGCTTTACTGGGCGCGGCACTCAGTGGCCTCGTCTGGCTGACACGGTGGTGTCGGGTGACAGGCTGGGCTGAAAACCCTCAGAGCTCCTTCCTATCCCAAACGACACGGACTCCCCAGAATCCCCCATTTTTCCAGGCTGTCACATGACGACGGAGCAGCGGCCATTCCTGGGGCAGGTCCTGGCAGATGCGTGCGCGCCGCACAAACAACTTCCTCCCCGCAGTAGGGAGTGATGGAAGGGAGATGCCGATTTGGGAGCGGCGTCTGGCTCCGTTTCGGCTCCTCGTCGATCCCGACTCGGTGACAAGGGAAGAGCGCAAAGATCTTGAGCTGACCTGAGACAGGAGCTCACGCAGCTGCCAGGACCCACCTGGGGAGTCGCTGTGCGCACGCGTCCCCCTCCCTCCCCCTCCTCCTCCTCTCCCTCGCTGTTTTCCCTCTTTCACTGTTTTTTCTCCCCCTCCCCTCCCACGCCGCTGCTATGGGGAAGCTGAACGTGGTGATGCTGCGGTATCTGTCCCGGGAGCACTTCAGGGTGCTGACGGCGGTGAGCGGGGCCGGGCGGGCCGGGCGGGCCCCGCGGTGTGGTGTCCGTGCCACCCTCTCCCCACAGCCCCCCACCCGCGGGGCTCCGCGCTGGGGTTTCCTGAGGGGCAGGGATCTGATCGGGCCGAAATCTCCTTTGGCCGCCCGGACGGGAGGGAGCGGTGAGGGCAGGGGGGCGCTGGGCATGCTGAGGTCGTCGCTGGGAGTGCCCAGAGGGTCCCGGGTGGTCCCTGGGGATGCTTAGGGGGTCACTGGGGCTCTCCAGGGGGTCCAGGGTCGTCGCTGGCGGTGCCCAGGCGTGGCTGGGGATGCCCAGGGGATGCTTAAGTGGTTACTCGGGATTCCTAAGGGGTCCCTAGTGTTCCCTGGGTATGCCCATGGTTCCTGGGTGGTCCCCGCGTATGCTCAGGCATCGCTGGGGACGTCCAGGGGTTCGCTGGGGATGCCCAGCATGTCCCAGGTGGTCCCTGGGGATGCTCAGGGGATCCCTGGGATGTTCAAGGTGTCCCTGAGGATGCTCAGCGTGTCCCAGGGGATGCCGAGGGATCACTGGGGATGCTCAAGGGATCCTGGCTTCTCCTTGGGGATACTCTAGGGTTGCTCAAGTGGTCACTTGCGATGCCACGCAGGAGGTCTCTAGTCGTTACTGTGGATGCCCAGAGGAGGGTAGCTGGGAATGCCCAGAGGAGGGTCCCAGGTGGTTGGTGGGGATGATCAGAGGATCCCTGGGAATGCTCAGCGGATCCCTGGGGTTGCTCAAGGAGACACTAGGGATGCCCAGGGGGTCTTGTGCCATCACTGGAGATTCTTAGGGGATGCTCAGGGGGTCACTGGGGATGCCCAGGGGGCTCCAGGTGGTCACTGGGGATGCTCAGGTGGTCCCAGTGGTTCCTTGGGGATGCTCAGGGGAGGTCACACACCCCCAGCAAGGTTACATATCAGCATCACCAGGTCTCCACTCATGGTGACTGGGACTAAAATCTCATCAGCCAATCTCATCTGGCTGTAACCGAAGAATTCCCCAGGTTGGAATGGCTGACAAATTATTTTTGTTTATCTCTTTTCAGGTGGAAATGGGCATGAAGAACCATGAAATAGTTCCTGCCAGCTTGATTGCTTCCATTGCCAACCTCAAACATGGCGGCTGCAATAAAATTCTGAGGGAGCTGGTGAAGCACAAACTTCTGGCTTATGAACGAACCAAAAGTGAGTTTGAGTTTTGTGTTGGGACTCTCTCTCTCAGTCTGTTCCAAGTGCCTCACAATTGTGCCTGCATAAGAGGTTGGGATGTGTGAGCAGTTGCGTTGCCTTCTCTTGGACTTGCCCTGGGAGTGTGGGTTTGTGCAGCACCAAGTGCTGTGTCTGCTGAGCTGTGTGTACCTACAGAGGTGACAGGCAGAAAAGCAATGAACGGTTCACTTGCTTTTATGCTTGCAATAAAATAAAAGGAATCATCAGTTACAGCAGTGTTCAAATGCACGTAGGAGTCAACGCAAGTGAGTTTCATCCTTACAGTTCTGGAACAGACTGGAGAGTCCTTGGACATTTCACCCCCCAGGAACAGCTACTGAAGTAGTTTTCATTCCTTGCCATGTGGCAAGTTGTATAGGCCTTTTCCCATTCCCTTCAGCCTTTTAGATATATCTGGCCCTGCAAACATACTGGGGGAGTCTGCAAGAAATACCTGTTCCTTTTGTCCCAGCTTTGCAGAGGATTAAGGGTCTCTGTAGTTCATCACAACCATCCCAGGTCCCTGCTGTGTCTCCTCTATGTGTATCTTTCCAAATGCTGGCTTTTCCCACGCTGTTTAAGGTACTGCCATTGCCTCTTTGAGAAAGGGGCAGCACTTCTGTCTCTTGCACAGCTGTCAATTTTCATAAGTTGTGGAAATTCAAACATCTTTACCTTTCAGTCAAATTGGACTGATAAGGAGCCAAGGAGTGAAATATTACTTTGGTGTAAGCTGAAGGAAGACTAAAATGAGGCTTATTTTAAATGTGATGTATGCTTAATAAGGAATGAAATGTCTTTTTTTTTATTTCTACCCAGCTGTCCAGGGTTACCGGTTAACTAATGCAGGATATGATTACCTGGCTCTAAAAACTCTCTCTTCTAGACAAGTCATCACTTCTGTAGGAAACCAGATGGGTGTTGGGAAAGAATCAGGTAAATAAAATAACATTTTTAATAAATTTTTTTAAGCAGACACAGCTTTAATGTTGAAAATATTTTGCTAGAAATTAGGTGGGGTTTACTCTGGATAGTTGCATCAGTTAATCTGTGAAACACCAAGGTCAGTTGTTCAAGTGGTACGTGAGGCTTTTGGCTGCATTTGAGTATTTCTTAACAAGAATGCTTTTGTCCTTTGCCTGTTTTGTCTGGTTCTTAGGTCATCACTTAAAAAGATGCTTTGTAGGCAGATGCTTCTTGTCTTGTGCTTTGTGAAGAGTTTCAAACCATTTTAGCAAAAACAAAATTACAGCTTTTTCATCCCACTTAAAAATAAGGCAGTAAAGTAAAATAGGCTCAAAACCACTGGAATACTATCTTGGTTCTTCCTATGTTCATGTAATTTGACAGAGGATGTAAGTTCTGTGGTTGGAGAAGAGGATTATTGGGGGACAAATGCTTGAAGTAAAACATAGGCTATTTGTTAAAGGTGTTTAAATTAGGAGTCTGCCCCCTTGGATTGGTTGTCTACTCAGCAGATAGGAGTGGCTCCTCCAGAGTGTGATTAAGAAGAGCATCTGCCCTGGATTTCCTTTGAGAATAGCCCTTTGCTGTGCAGATAGTCCAGGGGCGTTAAACCTGAATGTAGGAATCTTATGCTGAAAGATTTTCCTCTGAAAAGATGAACTCTGAAACATGTTCCGCATCACATCAGTATTTCTTCTAGTGGAGTAACACGAACTCTTCGACAGTAACTTCATGTTCAGATTCTCTGATACACACGCTGTAAATTCAGCTGTCTTTACTGTACTACTTCACCAGAAATGGTGAGAAGTAACAAAGTTACCCTGGCTTGTTAGATACCATTTGTTCCTTAGATCTGTGCCTTTGTGTGTCTTCTAGACATTTATATTGTTGCAAATGAAGAGGAACAACAGTTTGCGCTGAAATTACACCGCCTTGGAAGAACCTCCTTCCGTAGTTTGAAGAATAAACGTGACTACCACAAGCACAGGCACAAAATGTCATGGCTGTATTTATCCAGGATAGCGGCAATGAAGGAGTTTGCCTACATGAAGGTAGGGGGCCACTCACAGTGTCAGCAGTGGTGTAACAGTCTGGAAGGTGCCTTTCAGACTGCCTTTTGATCAGTCTGTTTTTAGGACTGGTAGGATTTAGGCTTTATTTTTTTCTTGCCCCTGATGGACTTAAAATAAACATTTCAAAGACATTCAATACTATATGTTCTGTACAATTTCCATAAGCTTTGCCATGGAAATCACATGGAACAGAAGCACAGTGTCAGTAAATTTGAGTTTGACATTGTTATTCACGGATAGATAATCCATGTTTCACCAGCTCTGCAGTTTTTCCTTTAAAATTCATTGCATAAGCTTGCAAATGGCTAAAATTTCTTAAAATTCTTTATCTTTTAATCTGCTGTGTTTCCAGCTGTTGCTGTGCTGTTGAGGGAAATCATTTAGTCCAGATGAGTGTTTTGATCTGAAAAGGCACTCTTTGTCTTGCACTGTGGGGAAAGATTTAATTTCCAAGAATACATTGCCGCTTCTAGGGTTACGGGTTTTTTGACCTGCTGAAGAAAACACAGTTAGTGTACAGTGGTTGAAATATTATAGTGGAAAACTATTTATAAAAACCTAGTTTTCGTTTCTCCTTTTGTGCTGTTCAAGAGTAGTATATATATTAAATATGATTTTCTTTTCTCAAAAAAACCCCTGTGATGGGCTCTACCAGTGGCCTCCACAGAGAGAGAAAGAACTAATACCCTCATTAGGACCTCTTTTTTGGTTTAGCTTGTCCAACTGGTAAAGCATTATGTGGTCAGAACTTGTGGGAATATAATTGTGGGAGTTGTGTTTCTCTAAACAGAGGGTTGGGGGTGGATTAATTGTGTGCTGAAAAGCAGTAATAGTGTATAATACTTAAGAAACAAAAGGTGTGTTTATATTGTTTTAACTTGAGACTCTGTCACTGGAAATTCACTGGTAACAACAAAATGAGTAAAAAGAGAATGAACCCGTAAAAAGATTGAGTGGATTGAGTGAATGGATAAATGTGCATTAGAAAAGACAAACAGGAGAGCTTCAAAATATTATGACCTACCTTTGGTTAATCTTCAGTGTGGTGTAATGGTGATTATTAATACTTAAAAATGAACTTCGATGTCAATATATGTGATGTTTCCTTAACTATTTAATTTTAATATTTCATTGTGTTGCCTCTCTCCAGGCTTTGCATGACAGACATTTTCCCGTTCCAAGACCAATAGACTACAACAGGCACGCAGTTGTTATGGAACTTGTTGATGGCTATCCTTTGTAAGTAGTGAAGGTTTAACTCGCTGTGTTACAGAGGCCCTATCAATGCCAAGTTAAGAAATGTAAAAGCGTTGGATTTTCCCTTGTCTTGTGAATGAATTCTGACTTCACCATGCTGAATAATGTCCTCCAGCCCATGCTCATTAGTATTCTATTTGATATGGTTTTGCTTCTCTTATATTTTTATTCAGAGAAAGTTTCTTTCTTAGTCCAAATAAGGAATTTATTCCTTAATTACTTTATTTCTGCTGAGACCATAAGATTAGCTAAAACAGGAGAGACATGAAAGTTTACTGATCGAATATTTAAATAGTGCATTATGACAGTGGTGCTTGATGGGAGGCAGTGAGTGTGAGTTTAAATGAGATTTAACCTGCATATAAGGAGACGTTTTTCCCTGTTGAGGAGAGAGAGGCAGTGGCACAGGTTGCTTGGGGAGGTTGCATATTCTCTCTTCATCCCTGGAATTTTTCTATCGCAACTAGACACAGATCTAAACAATTTGGTCTGGTCTCAGAGTTGACTCAGCTTTGAGGATGGTATTGGGCCTGAGACCTGAGGGCCTTTTTAACTTGCATTACCCTGGCATTCTGTAAGATGTATTTCATATTTCATATAACTTGTCTGTATTTTTAAGTTGTCTTCCAAAGTTCAGAATATTTTATTTAACTTTTCAGGTGCCAGGTGCACCACATGGAAGATCCTGCTGCTGTCTACAGTGAATTAATGGATCTGATTGTAAAACTTGCCAATCACGGTCTGATTCATGGGGACTTCAATGAATTTAATCTCATTGTGGATAATGATGATCATGCCACTTTGATTGATTTCCCTCAGATGATGTCAACATCACATGCAAATGCTGAGTGGTGGGTTCAGATTTAAAGGTGTTTTCCGAGTAAATGCTGATGACAGCCAACAGTCAACCATGACTTGTTTCCAGAAGTCTGTTTCTTTTTCTGTCACTGTTGTCATGCAGCACAAGTAACATTCCAAACAAAGAATAGGTAGAAATGTCTCTGTAGAATAAATACATAATTAATTGTTTTTCAGAGATAATAATGTTGTTCAGTTAGGTAACGAATTTAAACTGCATCTGGTTTCTTTTCCTAGATTGTTATCTTGGGGTCACTGATAGAAATAATTAAAAAAAGGCAGTAAAAGACAAGAAATGTGGGGTAAAAGTTTCTTATTGCAGTAGACTTCATTTTTTTTTGTTTGTTTGTAAAATTCTGTGTTTTTTACAGGTACTTTGACAGAGATGTTAACTGTATTAAGGAGTTCTTTAAGAAACGTTTCAACTACGAGAGTGAGCTCTTCCCAACATTCAAAGACATCAGGTAGAAACAACCAGATGAATTTGAGTTCTGTTATTTATGGCATTACTGCTGGTTTTGTGGAAAACGAATGCCTGTGAGAGATGCATGTATCATAGAATCATAGAAT